>PVJN01018943.1:0-38169 GCA_004026805.1 Lasiurus borealis
GTCAATTAACTCGCATGTAATTTTTTTCTTGGCGCTATCTAGGTTCCCAGTTGTGCTACAGAGATCTGTATAGGCTTTTGGGAAGGCAATCCACTGGACCAGCGGTTCTCAACCTGTGGGTTGCTACGCCTTTGGGGGTCGAACGACCCTTTCACAGGGGTCGCCTAAGACCATCGGAAAATGCAGATATTTACATCACGATGCATAAAAGTAGCAAAATTTCATGGTTGGGGGTCACCACCACATGAGGAACTGTATGCAAGGGTCTTGGCCTTAGGAAGGTTGAGAACCACTGCACTGGACCAAAAAACTCTTTGCTCTCATTGCTTATCTTCACTTTCCAGATTACGTCTCACTATAGACCAGCCGTGTAGGTCTTTCCTTGGGGCAAGAGCACTTGTGACTGAGTCAAGTAAAAAGGTCAACTCTCCCTGGGGTCTGTGTGGTTATCTCCAAGTCAGAATATTCGGGAACAAAAGAAGTTCCACACTTGAATGAGATATGTCCACCTGGATTGCCCTAGAATCATCTTCTTTAGCCTCTGGCTTTCCATGAAGGATGATTCAGAGCTCCAGAGGAGTTTCTATAAACCCATAATGGACTAGAAGATTCCATCATGTCTTACTAAATGGACATTCTGTGCAGGTAGAGGTGGTGAGTCCAAGCCTACCGCTATTAGCTAACTTCAGTCAGAGATGGCAGTAGAGTTAGGATGAAATGCCAAGCAGTGAGCAGAAAACACACAAAAACACTCAAGCAATTTTTAATAAATTCAAGTTGATTGAGCTCCCCTCCATATTCCTGCTTCCCTCAAAAAGTGATATGGCAAAAATAATTCACTGAAAGTGTTGCTTTCTTTCCGTCAGACTTCCAATTTATTTTTGAAAAATTTCAGTTGGGTTTCTGCTTGCAAGATGCCACCCAAATGGCTCTTATGAAATCAACAGTAACTTCCATGTTCAAAATCCAAAACATAATTTTCTATGCTCGACTTCTCAGCTGCAATTCACAGAGCTGAACATCCAGCCTTCTGAAAGTGGTCACCTGCCTTTTTAGCCACATCTTAAATTTCACCTTGATAGCTTCCATCTTCTTTGCCATTCCCTATTCTGGTTCCAGGAGTTTGATGGGGGCCCTCAGCCTCAGTGATTTCATCCGTTCCCCATGCTTTCAAAAGTTCCTCACGCATGAGCCACAGGAGGGATATTTGTGCCTCAAACCTGCTCCTTGTGTGCCAGACTCACTCATCAAACTGCTATTTCACTTTTCCATTTGGAACTCACACCTGCATCTCAAGTTTAACTGGCCCAAAACGGAAATCTGAATTTTGCTCCTTTATTTCCCAGGTGTATTCTTTTTCTAGTCTTCCCCACTTAATTAAAGGCTGTCAACCGGTGCTCAATTGCTAAAGTCAGGGATTTAGCATCATCCTTGACTTTTCCTTTTCCCCACCTCCCATTCTGCTCTATCAGGAAATCCTAGAAATGTAATCACAAAGAAACTTCAACTATACCAACCTCTCTCTGTTTCTACTGCTAATACTTTAGTCTAAGACAGTGGTTCTCAACCTGTGGGTCTCGACCCCTTTGGGGGTGGAAGGACACTTTCCCAGGGGTCGCCTAAGACCATCGGAAAACACAGGTATTTACATTATAATTCATAACAATAGCAAAATAACAGTTATGAAGTATGGTTGGGGGTCACCACCACATGAGGAACTGTATTAAAGGGTCGCGGCATTAGAAAGGTTGAGAACCACTGGTCTAAGACATTGTCATCTCTTGCCTGGTACATTAAGTGTGAAGAGTTTTGTGTTGTTGTTTCCTGACCTACAAATCCCTTTTCTACAGTTGGTGTTGGGACTTGTCTTCTGCCTCACTCAAATTCTGCTCCCCTCCCCCACTTTCTTTCACTACTTCCTTCCCATCAGTACTTTCACCTGCTCAAATTCCCAGAAGCCTCTGCCTTCCTCATCGCTCTCTAACGACCACGGCTCCTCACTGTGGCAGCTCTCAAAGCCAGGCAGCGCCCCGGATCCCTGCCTCCCTCTTACCTCCCACCTCTCTGCACACTCCGACTCCCATAATGTTGAGTCAAACCCCCGAGTTGGGAAAGACGACTCCATCCTTTTGAAACTACTCTTCAGTTTTATACGTGGGTAATGGAAGACTTACCGAGACAAAGGCATTTCCATAAAAATATATGGCTTGGATAAAAAGCCACTTTGTGCTTTTATGAGCCTCTGGAGAACGCTGCCCAGGGGATGGAAAAGCTTAACTGTCTTTGGCGTGTACGGTTTTTCAATAAAAATGTATGTGAATATTACTAATGGATGCGTTTATACAGAATTAGAGATTTCAAGGATGCTGGTAAGAAGGAAAATACACCTTTGGGATCATGTGGTGCAAAGGCCGTGATTTATAAATGAAGCAGTTTAACCTTCGGGACGGACTGGGTTCAGGGTTCCACCGTCTGTCCAGACCTCCTGGAGTTACTGCTCTTTCCAAAACATCTTGCTTTCTCTGTAAATTTAATGTTATGAGATTGCTTTGTCATACAGTAGATATAGGAGATAAATATTTAATAATAAAAATATTTGTGTGTTTTTTTAATCCTCACCAAGGATATGTAGTTTCAATTTTGTTATTTTAGGGAAGAAGGGAGGAAGAGACAGAGAAACATCCATGTGAAAGAGAAATGGATTGATTGCCTCTTGTATGTGCCCTGACTGGGGATTGAACCCACAACCTAGGTATGTGCCCTGACTGAAAATCAAACCCGCAACCTTTTGGTGTATGAGATGCTGCGCCAAACAACCAAGCCATCTGGCTAAGGCTAATCATTTTTATTACTTATTTAAATATTTAAGGCTTTGTCCTAAGCACTTTCTGTATGCTACCGTATTTCATTTTTGCCAAAGCAGAAATCTGTAGGTTAAAATTAGTTTCTAAATTTTATAAAGAGGGAAACTGAGGCTCAGAGAGTCCGGTATGTTTATTCCCCGGTGTAGGCAATGCTGACTAAACTGGGATTGGGATTCGAACCAGCGAGGCTGCAATCCCAAGCTCTGTTCTGTGAGTGAGTCGGAAGTCACACTCACTGTGCACTGTTTAGTTTGATGTTACATATTAAGTATTTTCTACCTGCGGTACTTTAGCTACCCCAATGCAGCCCAGGTATCATTGGTAACAGTCTACTGCATCTGTGACAGGAACCCTGTAAGTCTTCTGGAGTGTTCCTTCTGGAATCGTACATGCTGTTTGCTGTTTCATGTCCCCAAGCAGACACCTTCCCAACGTTCATTCACCAGAGTCCCCCAAACAGCAGCAATTCTCCGCTGAGGTTTGTGTATAATGAGTGTGGGGTTGTCAGGCTGTACAATCAGCAAACAGGTTAAAACTGGTTATTAGTAGGCAATCGCTTCTTAAGGAGACCTTGAGCTACTTTCCCTGGTGGAGAGCCCACAAGGGACCCCACCTTCCTCATCCAAGTGGGCTTCTCTCCGGTTCTAGAACCTTGAAAATTCATGTTTATTAGGTAGGGCAGTTGAATCCTCTTTATTTTTAAACCCTTTCTTTCTTATCGTGCCTCAAAGCAACTGTTGTCACAGCCACAAGTTCCATCGTTTTGTTTTGCTAAACAAAAGGTTACCTGCTCCAGCGAGAAATGATAAAGCACTCCCTGAGGGGTAGAAGCTGCTGCAGTCAGTTGTGGGTTTAGATCTCTCTCTTACTCTTATAATAAGCTTATCAGGTAGAAAGAACCACATTTTATCAGGGAGGAGAGGAAAGTTGAAAGAGGTTAAGTGACAAACCGTGGGTTGTGCCCTTAGAATATTATAGAAAGTGGTTCTCAACCTGTGGGTTATGACCACTTTGGGGGTAGAACAACCCTTTCACAGGGGTCGCCTAAGACTATTGGAAAACACCTATTTCCCATGGTCTTAGGAACCAACACACCGCTCCTCGGTAAAGCAAAATGTAGCAATGTAGCTTACTGTTGTCATATGAAGACTGTTACCCATGCTACACCGTGATTCAAGACAAAATTTCATTTATTTGTAATTAGAAATAAATATTTCACAATATCTAATTACATATTGTTTTTGTGATTAATCACTATGCTTTAATTATGTTCAATTTGTAACAATGCAAATACATCCTGAATATCAGATGTTTACATTACAGTTCATAACAGTAGCCAAATTACAGCGATGAAGTAGCAACGGAAATAATTTTACAGTTGGGGGTCACCACCACATGAGGAGCTGTCTTAAAGGGTCTCGGCATTAGGAAGGTTGAGAACCACTGTTATAGAGGAACACATGTCCATTCAGGATCCTCCATTTCCAAATCCCGTGTTCTTAAAATTCCTCCCCCTCTCTGTGTATTCTCTATCAGCAGTTCTAGATCAAAATTTTGGCACAACTTGTCATAGGTCCGCACATGTTCTCATACCTTCTCAACATCCTACCCATCTTCCACATAAATGTATATCTAGCCTTTTCCCAAATTCATTTTGTGCTACTATCACTTGAAAGTACACTTGTAGTTGTCAAATTATTAGATTTAGTTTATGCCTTCAGAAAGACTGTCTTTAAAATATGGATCTTTTTTAAGGTAGCTGTTAAAAATCTTTATAATCTTTAACAATACTCCAACAGCTTGACTCAGCTATTAAATTCTCATAATCTGCATTTGATCCATGCAATCAACAAATATTTTATTGTTTCAAAAATAAAAATAAAGCATACCAAAGTAGTCCATTCCCACCCACGACCAAAAAAAGTAGTCCATCACCACCCACGCCTACCCTCTCTGTTTCCAGAGTTATTTCTCTTGTCTTTTAGGTCTGCTGCCTTCCATGTCTCTCCTGAGAGCTTTTAAAATAGGTTTTTACACATATATACAGCTCATATTCTGTGGTTTGAAAGTACTATTTTCACTTAACTAGGATCACACATTAACAAGGTTTTGCTTTTAAAAAAAAAAAAAATCCAGGAATACACTTTGGAGATATTTCCATAATATCCTATGCATCATCCACCATCATCTTTCTCCAATCTTTCCACAAAGGCCCCTAATACTGCTCTTCTCCTCGCTGCCAACATAATCTTTGAAAACATAAGTGTGATGGTCACTTCCTTGCTAAAACCCTCCAATGGTTTCCCAGTTCATTTCAAATGAAATCCAAACTCCACACCAAAGTTTCCGAGCCCCTCCAGGATCTGTACCTTCCATCCCCTGGATTTATCTCTTAAGAGTCACCTACTCTAGCCTTGCTCTCATTCAGAGAGTGACTTTACTTGATATTCAGTTTGTCTGGAATCCTCTTTACCAGCCATACTTTACTCTCTGCTCAAATGCCCATGGCTCCAAAAGCCCTTCCTTGGACCGCACCTTTCTATGCTCACCATCTCTTGTTTTCCAAGTTCTCCCAATAACTACAATGATACTACATATTCAGTTGTTGGTTGTTTATCTGCCCCATTCCAATGTCACCTCTGCAAGGATATAGTTTATTTTGTTCGCACTTACATCCTTAGAAGCTAAGACCATGTCTGCACATTCACTAATAAAAAATCCACCGAATTGTCTCAAGTTTTATAACTGCTGCATGTGGTCCACTGATTGTCTATACCTTACATCATTATTTACCTTGTTTGCATGTTTGTTTGTTTGTTATATTACTAGAGGCCTGGTGCACGAATTCATGCGCAAGTGGGGTCCCTCAGCCTGGCCAGTGATGGAGACCTATCGAGGGGCTGGCCAGCTAGGAGGAGGGGCCATGGGAGGTTGAGGTTGGTTGGCTGGCTGAGGGAGGTTGGCTGTGAGAGCGCACTGACCACCAGGGGGCAGGTCCTGCGCTGAATGTCCATCCCCTGGTGGTCAGTGCTCATCCTAGCAACTGGTTGACCAGGTGTTCCTGTCATTCTGGTCATTTGATTGTAATGGTTACTTAGGCTTTTATATACAGTGGTACCTGGGGATATGAGTGCCCTAACATACAAGATTTTTGAGATACGAGCCGTGGAGTGAGCGATTTTTGCTTTGAAATACAAGCAACAGTTGAGATACGAGTAATCATGCGGATTGGCCAGCTGCACACGACCAACCAGTTTACTGCGACTCGAGCGTCTCATAGTTTCCCACGCCTCAAGGTTACGGAACGAATTACACTCGTATCTCGAGGTACCACTGTATATAGATTTTATAAGGTTGCCATGAACATCAAGAGAGTTCCATATGGAGGAAGGGGGGAACCTTTTCCATTATTTTGTAAACTTCTATTGCTTGATCTGAGTGCTGTTTGATATAAGATTGTTTGGTTTAAAATAATTCACCATGCTAACCATTCATTTTGTCTGATTTTCTGTATCTACCTGAGTTTACAACTAAAGGCAGGAGGGAGGAAGGAAGAAGGAGGGAGGGAGGGAGAGAGAGAGAGAGAGAGAGAGAGAATAGAAATTCTGAGTCACGTAATTGGTTCCAGCCAAAACTTCAGACCCTTGGGTCATGGAAGAGGTATTATTAGTAAGACTAGGGTATACTGGTTCTTGATTTACCTCTCTGCTGCAGTGGATTTGCTGCCATCATCTGTTTACACCTTTTGAAAAGTATCATTTACTCAGCAAACATCCATTTAGGATTCTCACTCCTTGAATGGGACTGGAAATGCTATGTCTGGCTGTTCACTATGGCTGAAAAGGCAGTTAAAGAGACCGGAGATTTGAATCAGAGAGAACCAGTAGCCTCTGAATATCATATCTCCATAAAACAAGTCTTGGCAGCCACTGTAGCATATTCTCCATTGCTCCTATCTAATCTTTAATAATTAAAAAAAAAAGTTTTCATCGGTCACTGACATAATTCTACCTTTCTTTATTTATCACTCCAAACCGTTCCATTTAATCTGCTGATGAATCCTGCCTTCCTTCTTGGTTCCTGTTATCATTGGGTCTCAAGATGAATGCTAGCCTAAAACCCTACATCAAAACTCCCAGTTCAACAATTCAGATCCTAAGTGAAAGAAGAATTTGTTTTAAAACAAAGAAAACATATATTGATGAATTATGAGCACACATCCACTGAATACTTGCCATCTGAGTATTTAGGTAAGTTATTTTATTCCTAACATTTAACAGCATGAGGGTACCCATTCCAGCAAAGTAAATGTCATTACCTTTTTAATCAAACCAATCAGGGAAACAGACCCAACAATCCTACATTAAGGAAATGAAATGCCTGCTAAATTACAAAAATGGAGAAGAAACAATTGATATTGGACCAAATTCTTAGCAGAGTGTTTTGTACTTAAGGCATAAGTATGATATGATAATACCTAAAAGTAGCTATATTGCTTTTGGTAAAACACTTGTTTTTCTTACTTGAAAATTAGTCACTTAACTTCTAAGATTCCAACTACCTCTACCATTCTATGTATAAATATCAATTTTTGGAGCTATTGAAGACATAGCTTTAAAGACGTGCACGTTTCTAATTTAAGAAAGGACTTAGACTTATTTTTTATTAGAGTATTTCTGGCTCATTGGAAGGACTCTAACCCAGACCCAGACTCCTGGCCTAGTTGGGAAGGAGAAATTTGGTCTGTTATTACTGTCAAAGGAAGAAAGCTTTTGGAACCGACCACATCTTCCCAGTGTTTTTAGGTGGACAGAAAAGTAATTGCACCTCTAAATGTTATTGTTATTTACTGATTTACATCCCATCCCTCACAAGATTAAAAGGACTGCAGAATTTCAAGCAGTACTCTCCCTCTCCTAAGACTTGCTTATTATTTCTCCAGCAGTAGCTGGTTACAGAGGTTAAGTAGGAAGAGCTTTGCGTTCTTTTTGATGTGTGAACCAACCCATAATCATCCACTGAACTGGGCTTAGGGAAAGTGAAAATTCAAAATCCAGGCATACACTCCAAAGTAAGGCACTTCCTTGAGGTGTCCTTCACGTGATAGGTATTCAGCGGAGGATTTAAGTGAAGGCAGGACTTTACTGCTAGTGCGAGTGACTCTTGCAACCGAAACTACTTTTCCTCTTGAAGCAAATCCACTCCGGATGCACATTACAGAACTGTTGTATTCTTTCAGTCTTCGACCTTCTCAAGGGCAAGGCCTATAATTTATTCATGCTGTGTCCTCAAGGAGTTTCCTGTCTGGTATACAGTATGTACAAAATAAATGATTTTGAACTGATTATTCTTAAATTCTTTCTTGATATGGAACCACCTTGAGGTCTAAGAAGCAACTGGTGTTTTAATGGGGATTACATTGAATCTGTAGATTGCTTTGGGTAGTATGGACATGTTAATGATGTTGATTTTACCAGTCCATGAACATGGTATGTGCTTCCATCTGTTTATGTCTTCCTCTATCTCTTTTATCAGTGTCATGTGGTTTTCCCAGTACAGGTCTTACCAAAAGTCCTTAGTTAAGTTTATTCCTACGTATCTTAATTTTTTTTTTTTAGTGCGATGATAAATGAGATTGTTTTTAATCTCTCTTTCTGTAAGTTCACTATTGGTGCATAAAAATTCCATAGATTTCTTGGCATTAATTTTGTATCCTGCTACATTGACAAATTCATTTATTAAGTCTAATAATTTTTTTGATGGAGTCTTTAGGGTTTTCTATGTACAGTATCATGTCATATGCAAATAATGACAGTTTTACATCTTCTTTTACAATTTGGATACCTTTTACTTCTTCTTGTCTAATTGTTATGGCTAGCACTTCCAGAACCATGCCAAACAGGAATGGTGAAAGTGGGCATCCCTGTCTCCTTCTTGTTCTTAGGTGAAATGGTTTGAGTTTTTGCCCACTGAGTATGATTTGATTGTAGGTTTGTCATATATGGCTTTTATTATATTGAGATATGAACCCTCAATTCCCACTTTGCTGAAGGTTTTTTTTTTTATTAAGAAAGGGTGTTGGATTTTGTCAAGTGCTTTTAATTCTCTTTCATTGTGTTGTCTCTCATAATTCACTTCATCACATAATAGTGGCCTTATGTAAAGGATTACTGATATCATGGAATTCTCAATGTTGAGTAGTTAAATTCATATAACATCACTTTGTGATTTTCAAACCAAAGAAGCTATCCTTGAGAAGGCCTACAACACATATGCTACCAGTGTCAGCAAGAAAATTATAATGAATTCCTGTCTTGATTCTAAATTCATCTGAGTAGCAGTAATGTTTAAAAAAGACGTTGTTTTTATAATTTCCAGATATCTGCAGCTTTCTGCTTACAGAGACATTCAAGCATTGCCATTCTTAATTATATACTATAGAAACATTTCATTAACAACTCTTTATTAATTGGATTGATGAGAGGGAGAGAGAAGAGAGAGGGAGAGAGAGTGAGAGATTGGTTGATTTTTATATGTGCACTGACTGGGGACCAAACACACAACCTTGGCATATTAGGATGATGCTCTAACCAATGCAGTCACTGGCCAGAGCTATTAACATTACATTTATAGATGCTTTACATCCAGCATTCTCTGCAAAAGTGAGCAGCTTGGCGAGAAATGTACATGCTGGTACCCTTGTAGTGATGGACCTTGAGTTTGAGTAAAAAAAAAAATGTATCACATTAATGTGACCAAACATGTCTTCCAAATACGACAAATCATGAATAAACTCTGTCCTGAAAAAGTAATCAAATCAAATCAAATCAATTAAGCAAATGGTCTGGTGAATCTACACATTTCATTCATTCATTCATCATCTTGAATTGCAACTATTTTTAACATAAAATTATATTTATTTAGCATTCTGGTTAAACTGATCTTCACATTCCCATGGGGCTACTTTTAAAAATCTAATTCCATTTTAGCATTATGCTAGCTGTACAGTATTAATGGGAAAGCTGGTATTTTTCTAGATTCTAGAATGTCATATTGCATTGAGTATTGTAATTCTTTGAAGGTTTGATAGACTTCATCGGTAAAACTATCGAGGCGGAGGACCTTATTTGCAACCAGTCACCATTGCAAATTTATTTTTGCAAATAAAGAATGTGGATTTTAATGAAATAACATTCCAGAGACAGCCACAGCATGAATCCCACGTCTCCTGGAGCTTCCATTAGATTCTATTTATTTATTCCAACAATGTGTAATTCTTGGGTATATAAATAGAATCCATTGCAACTCTTATCGCTAAGGACCAGTGAAGAATGCTGACTTTTAAATTCCTTAAGCAAGATTCATAACTTCAACAATCAATTTTTTTATTCAAATGTGTTTCCTGTAATATATTATCTATTTCAGAAAGGACATTTTCACCTATTTATATTTTTCACTTGTTTAAGAAAATTAACTAGGGAATAAATATCTGTGAAGCATTTCTTTGGGTACTTTTGGCAAAGTTTAAAACTCTCTTACTCTGTAATTAGGCTCTTCTGAATCAGTTTAGTATTTTTAATCTCCTTAAAAATGGTATTTCATCCTGACTTTCAAATGTATTAGCATGGAATGATGTTTTTATATTTAATCTCTCATATGTCTAAGATTCTGTCTTCAATAGTATTTAACATATTTCATAATTTATTTTTATAAGTTTTGTAAAAGTTTTATTTTAGTGACCTTCTATAAAGACATTTTTTAAACGCATACTTGTTCTTTTTAATTTTCTAAGTATTATAATGTATACATGATGAATTTATTACCTTTTTTTCTTTCTCTCCTAAAGGTTTATCTTATATTCTAACATTTTAATTTGAGTACTTAGCTCAATCATTTAGTTTTATTAAATAATGAAAGGCAAGTGAATCAATAAAATAACATTAATAAAAAAATGGCAATTACTGAAAAAAGTCCAAAAACATATGAAGAATTTCTCGGTTGCATGACAAGAAACATGGAATTATTTTAGAATAAAGCATGTTCCCTACTATTGGTTTGGTAAAGACTAAAAATAGTAATAGTGCTCAAAGTTAGTATTATTTCAGGGGGGAAAGAGCAGCTATCATGTACTGTTGATGGGGATAAAATTTGGTATTCATTTGTCAATTAATATCAACTCTCATATTCCTGGGTCTCTTGGACAATTTCTACTCTAACAAATGTAAAAATATGTTTTCCCTCATAGCCTTATTTTTAATAAAGAAAATATCACAAATATGTAAGTGCCCAAAATAGGATGCTTCAGTAATTACATGATGTTCATGTTTTGGAATATCATTCAACAGTTTTAAAATTAAGTTGGTGGGTCTTTTTTCCCCCTTTTCAAATAAACTATTTTTCAGAGCGGGTTTAGGTGTACAGCAAAATTGAGCAGAAAGTACACACAACTTTTCCACAACCCATCCCCCCCATGTAATGCTCTCCCCCACCCTCAACATCTCTCACAGAGAAGTGAATTACGTTCACTGACAAATCGTTATCACTGGAAGTCCATAGTTTACATTAGGGTTCATTGCTGGTGTTGCACATTCTATAGGTTTTGTCAACAGTATGACATGTATCTATCATTCCAGTATCTTACAGAATAATTACCCTGCCCTAAAATTTGTCTGTGCTTTTTTTCTTTTTACCCCTACCCCATCTCAAACCACTGTCAACCACTGATCTTTAAACTGTCTCTCTAATTCTGCCTTTTCCAGAATGGAATATAGTTGGAATCATAGTTTATGTGGGCCTTTCAGATTGACTTCTTTTACTTAGTAATATGCATTTAAGGTTTCTCCATGTTTTTTTTTTTCATGACTCCAGAGCTAATTTCTTTTACAACACTAAATCTTCCATTGTGGTTGTACCCTTCACCTACTAAAGGGATCTTGGTTGCTTCCAGGTTTTAGCAATTATGGATACTTGTAAGTAAAGCTGCTATAAATATCCATCTGCAGCCTTTTCTGTAGAAATAAGTTTTCATATCATTTGAGTAAATACCAAGGAGTGTAATTGCTGGATTGTGTGGGTAAAATTATATTTAATTTTGACTGAAACTTTATTGATTTTTTACAGAGAGGAAGGGAAAGAGATAGAGAGTTAGAAACATCTATCAGCTGCCTCCTGCACACCTCCTACTAGGGAAGTGCCTGCAACATAGGTACATGCCCTTGACCAGAATCGAACCCGGGACCTTTCAAACCTTTCAGTGGATAGACCATCGCTCTATCCACTGAGAAGAATTTTTAATTTTAATGAAGTTCAATTTAATAATTGCTCCTCTCCTGATTTCTGTTTTTTTTTTTTTTTTTGCATTGTTTCTAACAAGTCATTGCCATGCCCAAGGTCAGAGTATATTCTATGTTATCATTTAGGAGTTTTGTCATTTTGTGTTTAAGTATGTAGTCAACTTTGAGTTCATTTTTGCAGAGGATGTAAGGTCTGTGGCTAGGTATGTTGTTGCTTGTGCCTGTAGATATCCAGTTGTTCCAACCATTTGTGAAGAGACTATCTTTGCTCCATTGCATTGCCTTTGATCCTTGTCAAAGATCAGTTGACTATATTTAGGTGGTTCTATTCCTGGACTATGCTGTTCTCTTGATCTACTTCTCTCTTCTTTTGCTAATTCCACATTGTCTTGGTTAATACAGTGTGAGAGTCAATATTGAAGTTGGGAACTATCATTCTTCCAACTTGGTTTTTCTTCAATATGGTGTTGGCTACTCTAGGTGTTTTGCTTCTCCATAGAAACCTTAGAATCTGGTTTTCAATACTAACAAAATGTTGGGATTTTGATTGGAATTACACTGAATTTTATAGATTAATTTGTGAAGAATAAATATCTTGTCAATCTTGAGCCTTTCTTTCAGAAACATGGAATATCCATTTATTTCATTTTTAAATTTAATTCATTGGATTTTTTTTTCTTATATAAATAGGTCTTGCACACACTCTGTTAGATTTAAACCCAAGCATTTCATTTTGTGGGAGCTAATAAAAGCAGTATTGAGGTTTTTTTTCCTAAACTTGAGAGTAGTTTTGAGTTTTAAATTTCAAATTCTTCTTGTCCATATCTGATATATAAAAAAATCAACTTTGCATGTTTTGCTACCTTGCTATAATCATTTATTAGCTACAGGAGGCTTTAGTTCTTGATTCTTTCAAATTTTCTGCATAGACAATAACATTAACTGCAAACAAAAATTTTTATTTCTTTCTTCCCAATCTGTATATCTTTTTCTAATATTTCCTTTTGCTTATTGCATTGATTTTTTTTAAAGGTTGGATAAATCTTGCGTAACAAGGGTAGATCTTACTTGGTTGTGCTATCTCATTTTTTAATGCATTGTTAGGTTAGATTTGCTAATATTTTTGATGATTTTGCATTTATGTTCACGAGAAATATTGGTCAGCAGTTCTTTTAATATCTTTGTTTGGTTTTAGTATCAGAGTAATGCTGGCCTCATAGAACAAGTTACAAAGTATTCCTTCCATCTATTTCTACCTTCTAAAAATCTGTAGAGAATTGATGTGATCTCTTAATATTTGGTAAACCCACCTATGCCCAATGTTTTCTCTTTTGGAATGTTATTATCATTGATTTAATTCTTGAATTCAGATGGTCTATTTGGTAAGTTTTGATAGATTGTCTTTCAAAGAATTGTTTTTTTTCATCCACATTAATATATATGTGGGCATGATCTTTTATTATTCTTTTAATGCTTATGGGCTCTGTAGTAATACCTTCTCCCTATCTTTTATTTCTGATACTACATATGTTTGTCCTCTCTTTTTTTCTTAGTTGGCCTGGTTAGAGGCTTATTGACTTTATTAACCTTTTTTTTTTTTTTTTTAAAAAGAAGAAGCTCATGGTTTTGTTTTCTCTATTTTCTATTTCAAATATCCTTGAGTTCTCCTCTAATTTTTATTATTTATTTTATTCTATTTCCTTTGGATTTAATTTGCTGTTCTTTTTCTAGTTTCCCAAGGTGGAACTTCACATTTATTGATTTAAGATATTTCTTCTTTTCTAACATATGCATTCAATGATATAAATTTCCTTCTAAGCAATTTTTGTCCCTGCACCCATAGATTTTGATAATTATATATTTTCATTTTCATTTAGCTCAAAAGATACTCAAATTTCTCTTGAGATATTTTTTCTTTAGCCCATGTGTTACTTACTGGATGCAGTTTAATCTCTAAGTATTTTCAAAGTATTCGGTTATCTTTCTGTTATAGGTTTCTAATTTAATTCCACTATGGTCTGAGAGCAGACATTGTATAGTTTCTACTGTTTTAAATTGGTGAAGGTACATTTTATGGCCCAAAATGTGGTCCATCTTGGTATATGTCCCATGTTAGCTCAAGGAAAATATGTAAGATGATGTCGTCTATGATTTCAATTATATCCAGGTGACTAAGTGGTAAAGTTAAGTTCAACTTTATGTTCTTACTGATTTTCTGTCTGCTTGATACATCCATTTCTGATAGAGTGATCATAAAGTCGCCAACCCTAAGAGTGGATTCACCCATTTCTCCTTGTAGTTGCACCATTTTTTTCCCGCAAGTATTTTGATGCTCTGTTACTTATACATTAAGATTTGACATAGTGCATGATCTTTAGGGAATCTGAATAAACTACTGGGCTCTGTGGGACTACTTGTATCCAGAACTTAACCATTGCTAACTTCTAGTATTTTCTCTTAAAATTAATAAAAATGAAAACAACATTAAAGGGGAAAATACTCCTACTATATCTAGTTTAGATTTTTATCTCTTCTGCCCCTCCCTCTGCAACCTCACCCCACCTAGGCTTATAGTTATGAGATGCCTGAAATAACTGAAACTTTTGGTGCCGCAGCTGTCCCTTATACGAGGAATAAATAGGTTCAGACACCGACACATTTATTTTTTTTTTCCCTTAATGCAGTTTCTAGACTTGTGTATACTTTCTTACCCCTGTATTTTCTAGTTGAGTGCGTTCTTCAAAGAATTTTTATATTGTGGAAATGGACATGTGTAGTGTTTATTTGTGCTGCAAATAAGTATTTTCTTTCAAGTAAGAAAAGGAATGGGAACCCATTTACTTGTTCAAAAGCAATTCAATTTCATTGTTGACTGTCAAACAAGCCAGGGATGAAATTGATCAATTTCGGGAAAGTAATGAGAAGAATTGTCGGGGGATTCTAAAGAGTCTATTTTAAGAGAAAATCAGTATGTAGATATGCTTCAAATTAATAAAATTATAGCCAACCTGAGGAACTGTAATCTTTTCATATCAACATCATCAGAAAAATTATTGGCTTTCTTACTATGTACGGCATAGATCCGAGACAAGATTCTTTGCGACTCTTTCTGTGCGAAGGTTCTCCCATAATGCTCTGATTGCCTGGTTATTTCCACCGACTCTTAGAGCACTGATGAGATTTCTGTTGGGTAAAAGTCACTTCGAATCTGTGCGTGTGGATCTTTGTGTTGTGAGATTAGAATGAGATGCTGGAGAGGTAGAAAAGCCGTTGGCAACAATAGGATAGAGAAAACGGATGAAGGGTTTTTGTTAGGCAGAAATTATCATGCCACCTCCAGGTATAGAACAAAGCATAATAGCTGGGGAGTATGTTGTCCATTGAGTCAGAGTAGGAATTGCATTTTCTCAAGTGATAAGGTAATGGAAGACCTTAAAATGTGGTTAAAGCAATAAATTTAATCTTGGAAATACTTATCTTGTTATAGCTGGATAGTAAGATGATTATATTCGTGCTTGAGGAAGGTTTATCTAGTGCAGAGAACAGGACTGACTGCAGCAGTAATGAGTGAGAGCCCCAAACAAAAACAAAAACAAAAACAAAACAAACAAACAAAAACACGTTAGTTGCCGAAACCGGTTTGGCTCAGTGGATACAGCGTCGGCTTGAGGACGGAAAGGTCAATTCTGGTTGGGGGCATGTACCTTGCTTGTGGGCACATCTCCACTGTGGGACGGGCAGGAGGCAGCTGATCGATGTCTCTCTCTCATCAATGTTTCTGACTTTCTATCTCTCTCCCTTCCTCTATAAAAAATCAATAAAATATATTGAAAAAAAAAACACAACACGTTAGCAGGGTACTGACAGAAAGTGAGAAGAAAAGAGACTGTACTTAGGTGCTGGAAAGGATAAGAATAAAGAAGTGAAAGCTTTAAGGAACTGTGACATTAAGGAATTGTCCTGGAACGTGGGAGAAGTAAAGATAATGTGACTCTTGGAACTAGATATCTTTAATACCTGACACTCGTTCCTAGGACTCAGAAAATCTGGTCTGTCTTTTCAGCAGGGACTAGCTGTGTGTTTGTTAGAAAGACAGTTATTTAAACTTCCAAGACCTTAGACCCTTCCACGGAAAAAAATAAAAAAAGAGGGTGGAATAGATCAGAGTGTGACATTTCCAGTGCAAATAACCTCAGTCTGTAGTCTCATGCCTAAACCAGAAACCATTAATCAATCATTGAGATTTCTCATTGGGTACAAATGAACCCTCGCCATCCTTATCAATTGGGTTATCTAGACAGTCAGTATCAATTGAAGAAATTTTGCATTCACACCAAAACTATTTTCCACTGTAGAACGTAGATGTTTTCCGATGCTTTTACTTATCCTGGTGTTTTTATTCTTTGATTCTACTATTTGCAGTTCATGCAAAGAGAGAAGCAGAATACCTTGGATGAAAATAGAATTTCAAAAGGGAGCGAGGAACAGGAGGATTGAGAAGGAGTATGTGGAGTAAGCTTCTCTCCGTAACTACTGGTGTTGGAAAGTTAAATTTGGATGCAGTTGGTTACTGCACCCTCAGATGTTTCAACTGAGGGTAAGAGTGCTTAACGGGATGAGTACTAGCTAAAGATCAGTGAGACATAGCCCAGTGTCCTGGGAAACGTGGGAAACTAATGAAGTCATGTGGAAACAAGCAGGTATCAGAATGAAAGGCCTTTCTTTTGGGGGAAGAGGAGCGATGGAGGAATCAGAAAGCTGTGGTGAGGGGAAGGCTAGCATGAGACCAAGTGACCAAAGCAAGGGCAGCTAGATCCAAGTCCTGGACTCAGTCAACAACCAGTCACAGAGAAAAGAGATGTCCCTTCACCGTTTACTGTCGGGTCATGATACTTCTGGTCTTAGTTTCTTCTGTATATTTGAATACTCAGTATAAAATCCACAGCTGATTCCCCTTCCAGGTGTATGAACTCCTTACCTACACAAGAATTTTGGGTAATACACACACACACACACACACACACACACACACACACACACACACACACACAATTATATTTAATTGCCTGTTTTTTCCAGGGAAGCAAACTCAAGTCAATAAGATTCCAATTTTGCGGCCTCTGATCTAGTATGTAATTATTTCAATAAGCTATTTCCATAGAGGGCTTTATCAACTATCCCGAATTTAAATGAAGGTGATGTACAAGTGGAATTAACTGAAGGTTTCGGATCTTCAGGAGACCTTGCGTCTGTGTAAGCACATCCCCTCTCATTTTATATTCATTAATAAATTCCTTCCCTATTTTTATATTTTTCTTTTACGAGGGAAGAACTCTAATAAAGAAGTTTTATTAAATTCTATATTAAATGTTAATTGAATAGGCTAATAATCTAGACGTTATAGATTTATTTGAAATAATATCACATCTCTTAATTATAAGTAACCATGTAATAATGTGACTATTAAGTTTGTTTTCTAGTTATGATGCCAAATGATATTAACTTTTGAACTGTGACCCCTCAAGTTATTCCTTCACATGCATGGAAGGCATTTTCTCCTTTCATATGACCGTATTCTCTAATTAGGTCATCGCTTTTTTTGTGTGTGTGCAAAATTCTTATATCTCCTCTGTCTTCTTTGGGTCTATTTAATCACTTTCCTCTGAGAGAGTCTCTGTGGTGTTACTCTCAGATATCCCCATGTTGAAAGAAAGTGAGAAAACTAGAGAGGCAACAGAAATGTTAAAGTGAGAGGCACTTGAAGATCAAGGGCAGGCACAGAAACAGATTAAAAGCATGGTTCGGTGTGGTGGCCGAGGTGTTCTCAGGCATACAAGGCAACTGAAATGAACTTCTCAGGGGCCTATGAGGTTGAAAAAAAAGAAAGTGGTGATTGTCGATGGGGAAACTGACAATTCCGCATTTATGGATGGAGAGTATAAATCAATTCAAGCATTTTGAAGGATAATTTGACAATCTGAGTCTGTAACTTTAAAGTGGTTCTTACCCTTTGAAAGTCTTCCAGGAAGAATCTGTGCCAAGATTGTAATGTGAACTTGTTCAAAGATACTTGAAGAAAAAATGATTATCACAGTATAAACCAATTCCTTTCTACTCCTAAGGCCACCATCTGAGGCTGTATGCTTACATTTTTTTTTTTTTTAAGCCTGAACTCTTATTTTCTGGTTTACGATTTACCCTTCCTACAAATGGCCGAACTAATATTCCTGAAACGCTGGTTTTAAAATTTAATTTACGTGTTCAGAAATCTGCTCTGCATGCCTGTGGATTAAAACGTTTACTTCCGAATGAATCTGAGTGTCCACCACATTCCCCCTGACTTCTTATGTAGGCATGAGTCTCATTACTTTAAGAATAAACTCTAATTTTTGTTCACCTATTCTGTTTCCTGGGCCAGCTGTTTGCTGTTTGCCCTGCCAATCTAGTGAAACAGATATATTGCCACACAAACTGTAAAATACCAGAAATATGTTAATTGCTAATGGAAACAGATACATATTGTTCGAAAATGCTATACAATTGAGATGAAATCTCAAGTGAAAATTGAGCCGAGACTTAGAGAAATAGAGTTAACTAGAGAGAGGGGCACAGAGAGAAACAAAGAGAGTTAAGGGAGAGAGTGTTTTTATTAATTAAGGTCAAGAGAACAGTATTTGCAAAGGCACGGTGGTGAAGAGAACATTGACGAACTGAGAAAAGTACAGGAGTAGCTAGAATAAAAGAGCTGGGGTAAAGGTAAGGGGCCTGGTATAAGTTGAAGCTGAAGAAGTATGCACGGGGCCAACTAGTGCAAAACTCTAGAGAACATTTCAAGAAAATTGGATTTCACCTACCGCCATGGTTAGTTGAGAGCAGATTCAAGAGCAGTACAGTTGTTTAATTCCGGTTATTAAGGAGCATGAACAATGCCTAAGATTCCAGGCTTCAAATTCTTATGTAGGTCGCCAAGACCTTTCCCCTACTTTTGACTGAAGCCATCCTGACAATTAGGAGATACAACTTAAGACAATTTGGAGTCTACAAATCAATTTCTCAGGAACAGCCAGGTTTGGAGTCTAAGAATAAGATCATTTAGTTAAATTAACATTAACAAAATGTCAAAGCCTTCGGTCATTTAATACCAACGAGCCCCAGACAATTAAAACAGAGGAAAAAAAATTAAGTTAACGAGGAAAACTGTAAGTTCCTAAAGCAGGTTTTGTTGATTCCAAAACTAAGGAACGTTTTATGGTATAGCTTCAGCTACTGTAATTATGGGCAGTGATGTCACTCTTCTTCAATATAGGGGCGTAATAAATGATCACATTATATACTCCAAACTCTACAGTTTAATGGTTTTTATATAGTAAGAACTTACGTGATCCATTTGAATGATGATAGTTATTTCTGAGTATTTTGGCTGGACTTCCAAAAAGTAGTCTAAATTAATGAGCCCTGGTTGTTTGAGAGAAATTAGCCTTTCCAAGAGACAATGAAATAGACATAAATGATCACTTGCCCTGAAAAATTCATTCTGCAAATGTATCACAAGGAAATCCCAGAGCAATGCCCAAGAGGGTTTTATTTTCAGTCTGGTAGGCCTCCCCTTGAATTATCTGCATTCAATGAAATGTGTAAGTTAATTCTTTCGGTGCCACATTGTATTTGTAAAGCTCCAAACAATTTGGGCTCTATCTCCAGAGCCCTGCTTTCCTTAGTTGGCTTGTTTTCTATAAGAATAAAATTGTTTCTTTAAATTATTCAATTATTAGAAAATATCGCTCGAGCTGGTTTGGCTCAGGGGATAGATAGAGCCTAGGCTTGTGGACTGAAGGGTCCCAGGTTCGATTCCAATCAAGGGCACATGCCTGGGTTGTAGGCTCGATCCCAAGTAGGGTATGTGCCAGAGGCAGCCGATCAATGATTCTCTCTCATCATTGATGTTTCTATCTCTTTCTCCCGCTCCACTCTCCTCTCAAAAATCAATAAAAATATATTTAAAAACAATTATTAGAAAATATCACTCACTGCAAATGTTCTAGTTAAAATGATATGCAAGTCATGATATAGCTGTGGTTTAGACAGATCCCTAAGACCAGTACTCATCTGAGATGCTGGCTATCCCAACTGAAGAGGAATACATAGCATCAGCTCTATAGAAAGACAAATGTAAGTGAAGACAGAAAAGAGCAAAAAGAGAAAGAAATTGAGAAAAGAAAAAGAACTCTTACTACCATTTAAAAAAATATATTTTTTTAATTGATTTTTTACAGAGAGGAAGGGAGAGGGATAGAGAGTTAGAAACATCAACGAGAGAGAGACATCGATCAGCCGCCTCCTGCACGCCCTCTACTGGAAATGTGCCCGCAACCAAGGTACATGCCCCTGACCCAAATCGAACCTGGGACCTTTCAGTCCGCAGGCCAACGCTCTATCCACTGAGCCAAACCGGTTTTGGCATTACTACCATTTTTAGAGCTATAAAATATATTAAAATATGTTAGACATACTCAAAAGCGACCCTAAGATCCCCACCTCCTGGTACCATGACCTATGAAATCTCTGCCCCTTGACTATGAACGGATAACTTATTTATTTCAATAGAATGTGACAGAGGTGATGGGATGTCACTATTGTGGTAGCGATACCTAAGGTTTTAACACATTTTGTGAGGTGAATGTCTTTCTTGCAGGCTTCAAGGAGCAAGCAGTGAGGTTGAAAAGGTCCACATGACAAGAAACATCTTCAGCTGACAGCTAGCAAGAGACAGATGCTCTTAGTTTAATAGGCCACCGTGGACTAGACGCTGCCAACAACTTTACAGCTCAGAGCTGTTTTATGTTCACAGCAAAACTGAGAGAAAGATACTGAGATTTCCTAGGTAGATCTTTGCTCCCCAACACACATAACTCCCCCCACTATCAACATCACTTGCCGGAAGTGGTACATTTGTTACAGTTGACGAACCCCCATTGAAAAATCATAACGCCCCCAAAGTCCATAGTTTTCATTAGGATTCACTCTTGTCGTACATTCTATGGATGTGGACAAATATATAATGTCAAACATCTAAAATTATAATATCATATAAAATGTTCTGTATTGTCTTTGAAATCCTCTCTGCTCCACCTACTCATCCCCCTCTGGACCATCTCCCCAACTCACAGCCCTGGAAACCACTGATCTTTTCACTGTCTCCATAATCTTGCCTCGTGAGTACTTCCATAAATTCAAAATTATCTCTGGATGGTAAGTGCTCTTCAAACTTTATGTGGTCTTATATACCGAAGTGATATAAAAATAAATGATGTTTATATCGTTCCGTAAATTTCTACTTCTTTTTATAAAAATGCATTAATTGCCATGGAAATGACTTGTAAAGTATTATTTCTTTCAAAATAATATGCTGTTATTTCTCTCTGTACTTTTCTTGCGTGGGCTTATTAATAATATAAATAAAGATTATAATGAAATTGCTATTCCAGATACATCCAACTGGAACTGGAATTATCTGAGTAAATGCCTTTTTTGAACTGTTACAATGAATACACAATTTAGAAAACTATAATCTAATGACCATTTCTAAAATTTACACCTCCTGATGCTTTTACTTATAAAAGAAATTGCATAATGCACTTTCAGGGTTTTTTTTTTCTATTTTAATATACTTTGCAAACCATAACTGTCCACAGACATTTTTCTTTTCTTTCTTTTTAAAAAAAATATATTTTATTGATTTTTTACAGAGAGAAAGGGAGAGAGACAGAGAGTTAGAAACATCGATGAGAGAGAGACATCGATCAGCCGCCTCCTGCACGTCCCCCACTGGGGATGTGCCCGCAACCAAGATACATGCCCTTGACCAGAATCGAACCCGGGACCTTTCAGTCCGCAGGCCGACGCTTTATCCACTGAGCCAAACCGGTTTCAGCTGCATTTATCTTAAGATATCAATCCTTCTTGAGATTTTTGAGAAATACTGTACCTAGATCCTCTAAAGATCCTAACAGAGATGCACACAGTATTCGGGAATGCTCATCATAGATTGATTATAACAGAAATCTAAATGTTTAACCGAAGATTGGTTAACCATACTATGGTTTACCTACCTTGTAAAATATTCAGCATTCATTAAAATTACGTTTTAAAAAATATTTAGTAACATGGAAGATAATGACAATATATAAACAAATAACCATGGAATTAAGATCCTTATTTAACAAAATACACAGACATAAATGAGCAACTAACCTTGGCTAGAATACATATCAATATGGTAGGGTGGCAAATGTAGGGTTACAGTTATGAGAACAAAAAACACAGTTTCTATTTCTATTTCTATTTATTAATTACTGTAATGTTTTCCATACAGACAACTGTAAACCTACTTTTGCCCAAGCCTGTGTATTAATTAAAATACTGATATTTAAATTTCATGTTAATGCTTTTCTGTTTTTTCATAATTTACAATTTCTACAATATTTCTATTCCATTTCTATTTCTAAAATAGTTATATTTTCTACTTTCTATAACTTATAATCATATAAGTATTAATTATGCTAAAAGAAGAGCCAACTGAGTATCCCTATCTGAATTTTAAATTGGGCTTACAATCCTGAATCCTTTGACCAAAATTATTTAATGCCTACTATGTCTTGAAGATATTGAGTTGTCTGAGTTCACTGTAAATGTTGGAGATTAAACCTTTATCAGTGATAACATATGCAAATATGTTCTCTCATACAGTGATCTTTCTTGTTGTTTTGTTGATGGTTTCTTTTGCTGTGAAAAAGCTTTTTATTTAGATGTAGTCCCATTTGTTTATTTTCTCCTTAGGTTCCATTGCCCTAAGAGCAGTGTCAGTGAAGACGTTCCTTCAGCATATGTCTGAGATTTTGCTGCCTGTGGATTCCTCTAGCATTTTTATGGTTTCCTGTCTTGTTTTTAAATATCCATTTTGAGTTTATTTTTGTGTATGGTGTAAGTAGGTGGTCTAGTTTCATATTTTTGTATGTATCTGTCCAATTTTTCCAACACCATTTATTGAAGAGACTGTCTTGACTCCATTGTATGTTCAGGCCTTTGTCGAATATTAATTGGGCATAGTGATTTGGGTTGATATCTGGGTTTTCTATTCTATTCCATTGGTCTATATGCCTGTTCTTATTCCAGTACCAGGCTATTTTGAGAACAATAGCTTTGTAATACAGCTTGAAATCCCACCTACTTTGTTCTTCTTTCTCAGGAATGTTGTGGCTATTTGGGGTCTTTTTTATTCCAGATGAATTTTTAGAGTGTTCTTTCTAGATCTGTGAAATATGCCGTAGGTATTTTAATTAATCTATAGATTGCTTTGGGTAGTATGGACAAATGCCTAAAACCAAGCTTTTTATTCTGAGTATTTTTCTTTTAAAAGGACAATCCAGGCCACCTACAATTCTTTTGGAGATGAGAAGCATGAGAGAGCATAGCTGTTCAGAGCAGGAGTTTTGTTATATGTATTATTTGCTGCATCATCGGAGGAACTTTCATCTATCCATTCATCTTCCTTTATAAAATTAAAGTTATTGGGGAAATATTGGTTAATGGTACTATATAAATTTCAGCTGTGCAACATCATAATACAACGTCTGTATACTCCACTGGGTTCTAGCCACATGAAGTCTAATCTCCTTCCATCACTATGTGTTTGATCCCCTTCACTCTCTTCATTCTCCCCTCACTTCCCTTCTCTTCTGGTAACCACCATTCTGTCGTCTGTATCTATGAATTAATTTGTAGTTTGTTTTGTTTGTTCATTTATTGCTTTTTTGTTTCATACCCCACATCTGAATGAAATCATATGGTTCTGGTCATTTCTCATCTGACTTATTTCACTTAGCACCATACTCTCAAGATCTGCCCATGTTGCTGCAAATGGCAATCTATCCTTTCTTAACTGACATTTATCCTTTTTTAAAGCAAATATATTATGAGCACATAAGAGGCATGATAGCACAGTGACAGATATGGACCCTGAATTTGATTTTCTAGGTTCAAGTCTGTCCCGGACCACTTATTGCTCTGTGGCTTGAAGAAAGTTACATGGTCTCTTCTTGCTTCCATTTTCTCATTTGTAAATGGTAATGAAATAATTAATCTCTCATAGCGTTGTTATGAAGTGTGTGTATATGGAGATCGAGATAATGTATGTGTCATGTAAAGATAGACAGCTAATTGTGCAACCTAAGTGACTGTCATGAGTACTACTGTACACTTTTTGAGTTTTTTTTTTTTTCCTAGAAAATGCAATTACAAAGACTATCCACCCGGGAGTGTTCTTATTTGTCAAGTCTTGGTATGGTGCTTGGCAAACAGCAAGAGCCCAGTGGATTTATATATCACCGATGTCATCATCATAATTTTACTTTATGTGTGAAAAATGGAAATAAGGAATTTCTAAAACTGCTTGAGATGCAGAAGTTTCTCAGATCCTGCCTGAAGCCTCGCTGATTAGTAAAGGTTGGTTTAACGCCCAGAGTTGACAAAGAGAACTCAGCCATTCAGCAACAGGCTTTACTTTACAAGGATTACAGAGCTTTGGCATCTAAATATGTGTTTGGACACAAGGAGTCTATGGTAGAATATTCTTTTGAGAGCTCCCTCAAGTCTGGAAGCCACAGATCATCAAGACTTATGATATTCCGTTCTTCGGAAAATAACCATGAACTGGAAAATCAAGGGATTTCTTTTCAGAATCAAATATTTCTCATTGGTTCCTATGAGAATGGCATCAATGGACGATTGATGCTTTTTATTTTCCTGCCCTCCCCGATAACTTCCCAGGTACTGAGAGAGCTGTGGTTGGACAGGTGGGAAGCAGCTGAACACGGAGGACCTTAAATCAAAGTCTGTGTTACCATCAGGGTGGACCTGACTGGTCCTCTAGACCCCCGACATTGGCTGTGATGGGGCTATCCTTGAGCTGAGAGACCTGTCTTAGAGAAGAACCATATCCTTACAGGTCCCTTTAAACTTCCGTTAGATAGCTTAGGTGTGTGCTCTCAGGAGAGGTGGAAAACAAGAAGTACAGGCCACCTGCCACAGGCCAGGTACAGTCCTCCCTATGTCATTCATGGTGGTGTTTTCATCAGGTGCGAGTTATTACGCTTGAGTCCACATCAAACCATGCACAGACAAGGAGATGGAACCTCAGAGCGAAAGCAAATGAAAAAGTCAGAATTCACAATTGTGTGCCCAGGTGACTTAGAGTCACTATCACAATCGGCTGCTCATCCTAGATCAGCTTTCTATTATGTGACCTTATGTAGACCACTCAGATTTTGTGGGCGACGGTACCTTCAAGTGTCACAGAAGTCCCTCAAGTGTGGCTCTTATGAAAACCACCACCATCCTCGAGCCCCTTTGATATGTGGGACAATCACTTTGTTACAATCTGAGCTGCTATTGTCCTGGGTTGTTTCTAATCTATGAAGTGTCCCATTGTAGGCACTGGTATTTGTAGAGGGCTATTGTGTGCTTTGGGGTCTTCTACAAACAGTGCACACTGCTTCCAGAGCAGGAGAAATATCAGAAGTTGTTCCATCCTAGTGTTGCTGTGAGTTGCGCATGGAAGTTGCTGTCTGCCTGTGTGTGAATAAAGTCAGTTTAACAAAGAACCAACATAGGGGACATGCCACCACCGATGCCTGAACCTCTGGCTCAGCTGCTTGCAAATATGTCTCCTTCCTCAGAGTCCCCACCGTCACGTAGACTCCCCTCTCACAGCCTCTGTCCATTTGGCCCAGATTTTCCTTTAACAACAGGTGCCTGCATAACTGAGAGATCATTTTATTGCATCTTGATTTCATGACTGCAGCTGCTGGAATATAAATAAACTAGATGCCATCGTAGGTCTGTCTTTAAAAAAAAAATCTAAAATCTACAAAGACTAAGTGTATTAATATGTTTTTCTTTAACTTTTTAATATGCCGGGAGCCTATGAAGATTTACCTTACAACTGATTTTTAGCATTTCCATTAAGACTTAACAGCAAGGAGTTCTCTGTAATGTCACATAGCAATTAGAGAAGGAATAAACTAATTATAGGCCAAACTAGTGTGAGTTAAGCCATGGTAGTCAGCTAACTTTTTTTTTTTTTAAGGTGTGTGTATTTCATTGCAATAATACCCTTTCTTCATTTTCTTTCTTCTCCACTCTCTAACCTATGTACCAAGTAATGCCGGGAAATTGTAATTATTGAGGTTGGTCCATTTGCAGATAGGGGAAATCCTACACACCCCAGTTAAACAACATTCTTCTTATTTGCATGAAATAAGGTGAGAGAAGAAAACATATTAGCCTTAGAAACCTGTTGTGTGTGGTCGTTGCCAGGATTCTTTTTTCCCGATATGCTATGTATGTGTGTATATATTTTTGTGTGTGCATATTTCTTTATTTTTCTCTCTCCTTTATTGCTAAAATTGTGAGGTTTAATTTGGCGGTGAAATCTCTAGTCTGTAACCATAGGAAAATTAGCTACCGCTCTGAGGACCTCTAAAAGATTAGATACAACACTGGAGTATTACAAGCTGCCACCATGCAGTCTTTGAGACTGAAATGAACTGAATTTTAAGTAACTCTTTCAATGCCTCCTTTTCAACACATGTTTAATAGTACATGTCCTTTAACCAAAGAACACAGATGGTACAATAAGGTTTTAATTAGATTTCATGTTCCTTGCAATTAGTTACACTTGAAAATGTGAAACCTACAATAGAGCAGAAAGAAATAACTTCAATTCATTTCAGTTGGTTAGGTCACTGACCTTTGTGGATTGTAGGGGCAAACAGCAACTCAAGATAACAGCTGTGTGAATTCATATTTAAAATGCTTGTCATCAGTTAAGATTTTGGATCATGTGCGGGCCCAGAAATGGTCTTTCTCAACGTCTCTACAGATGAATCTATGAATAAAGATGAGAATCTCACCAATATCAACAGAAAGCCTAATTCCAGAATCTGGAGGGAATTCATTCCAATAATGAAGCCAGTTGAGCGAGAGCAGAAATTAAAGCACAACCAGAGATATTTGAAATGTACCTCATGACATAACTAGACTAATCTCCATAAAGGAGGATTTGGCAGGTGGGTGGGCGGCAGTGTAGTAGTTAGGAATTGGTATGTATCCCATCATTTTGTTATAACCAAATATTAAAAAAACAAAATAATGATAAACAACCCACCCAACTAGACCTCTCCTATTATGTGCTGCTTTTTGAGATGTCTGAACATTGTTTATTTCCTATGCCTCAATGAGGGTTTATTTCCAAACCCTCATCTTCACTAAAATATACATTTATTCAAAGCAAGAATCAGGCAAAAAAAGAAGAATCCTAAGAAGTAGGATGGAATGGTCAGATCAGTAGGCTTAACATCTTGATAGGCCAGAGGTTCTAGAGTAGAAGCAAGAGGTGCTGAAGTCAGTGATGGTCCATATACTGTATCACCTCCAAGGGACAGAGAATTAGGAGGTAGGGATAGACAATGGTTTCACATCAGCTAATTAGGGACACATGAAATGAGAAGCAGGAAATACATTTCCAGAAACACATTATCTCTGATTGGCTGGCAGTAGAGTCTTAAGTTGCTGTGTTTAAAAAAGCTCTATTTGTTCAAGCTTAGCTGGAAAAATCTATCTATCTATCCATCTATCTATCTATCTATCTATCTATCTATGCCTAAGCCACCAAACAAACAGTTGCTATGACACGCACTGACCACCAGGGGGCAGACACTTAATACAGGAGCTACCCCCTGGTGGTCAGTGCATTCCCAAAGCCAACCTCCTTAGAGTCCCTCCCACTGGCCAGGCCTGATCAGCCTCAATCACAGGCCAGGCTGAGGCACTCCACCTGTGCATGAATTTGTGCACCAGGCCCCTAGTTCTGGGATAAAATATCATTGTCAATCATGGGTAAAAGTGAGCTGATTGGTTGTAAAGTCCAGGTATTAAAAAATCACTTAAATATCCACTCATACAATTTAATTAAAGAAATCATGGCATACACATGGTAACAGACCGTTCTACCTTTCTCCTCTCTCTTTTTTTTCTCTTTATTTAGAAGAACCATGAATTAACATTCACTCTGATGTTTAAGAAATATACAAAAAGTATTTTCATATTGGTTTTCCATTTCAAGTGCCTAAAGATGAGTTTTAAACTACTCGATGGCCCTTTTCATAACTAGAGGACACAGGAGCTGGTGGGAAACTGTTTCTTTGCCCTGGAAGCAACCATGGGCAGCCATTCACTTTTGACACGTTGTGCTGTTAGCCTGTGGGTATGACCACATAGCTGTGGAGATTCCCTTTGTCACATTGACCTCTGCTGGATGGAATGTCACACCAGCCCAGAAACTGCTTAGAGAGGTTCTCCCCTCCCCAAGGCTCCTGCCTAAAACCCCAGCAAGAAAGCAGAGCAGAAGCAAAAGGGCCGAGGGAGATGCAGTGGGGAGGACAGGGAGATAGGCAGAGAAAACAAAGGGAGGTAGTGAAGAACAGCCAAGGATTATAGCAAAACAAAGACAAAAAATAATAATATTTAAAAGGCCAAACATTGGAAGTGCTGAGGAAGGAAGCCCACAAGCTCATCCATCTCGAGCCGTCTCTGTCTAGTCAGAAAAGACGTGAGCCACTGGGCAGTGATCGAGTTAGTTTGATCATTAAATTAGAGACAGCCTTTGCCATCTTGTTTGTTTGTTTAGATTGTCTGCATCGCTCAGGTTGACTGTCTCCACTGATCAGATATATGGGCACTTATTAAGTCTCTGTTTGGCAAGTCTCCACTGGAAGAGAGGCGGCAGCAAAACAGCGATTTGGGCAAAGCTGGATAGATACCATGCCCACCGGCTGAATGACCTCGATCAGCTATGCAGTGACAGGCCTGCGAATCGGACTTGGAGAGACCTCAGGAATCATCCAAAGTTGTATATTCCTGGACCACAACCTTCTGAGAGAAGAAAATATCGGGCAGTATGAGATCTCTTCTTCATCATCACAGCCCGTTCCTCTGTCCATAGCCGGAGTTCCCCCTTCCAGCACTTCAGCTTCATGAAACGCCAGTCACAATGTTGAGCACAAATGCTCGCTTTCCGTTCAGCTCAGGGACTAAGGAAAGCATCAGTTCTGGCAGCCTAGGTCTCTGTCCCCTTTTTCTCATCAAGAAGCAAGACCCTACCTCCCATCTTCTTTACCATCGAAAGAACCTGTCCAACGAGGCACATGCTCAGAATTATTTTTAAAATTAAAAAACAACAACAGCCGGAACCGGTTTGGCTCAGTGGATAGAGCATCGGCCTGTGGACTGAAGGGTCCCAGGTTCGATTCCGGTCAAGGGCATGTACCTTGGTGGCGGGCACATCTCCAGTGGGGGGCGTGCAGGAGGTGGCTGATCGATGTCTCTCTCTCATCGATGTTTCTAACTCTCTATCCCTCTCCCTTCCTCTCTGTAAAAAAATCAATAAAATATATTTAAAACACACACACACACACACACACACACACGCTCTCCACCTAGCATCTCCTTTTGTCTCCTTCTCTCTCTAGTCTTCTTCAATGTGTTTTCTCTTTTCCCACCTCGGCATTCAACCCCCGAATAAAGGTGTGCTGCTCTCCAGTGCAGCTTGACTGATATTCTGACCCTGCTGTACCATGTCTCCGAGTTGCTATTTTCCCTGCCTGTTCCAGCTGCTGAGCACAATTGCAACAGCTCAATTATTAAAGAGATCCTAAAAATAGCCCAGCGCAGGGCTGTCGACAAAGAGAAATCATTCACACGCAGCGAGAGACACACAACCTGCGCAGGGAGCTCTTCCTGTTATTAGATCCTAATTCTGCCCACCCCCCTCCCTCTCTCCCCCTTTGTGCTGTTCTTTCCTTTCTGGCGGCAATAATACAGTCACAGGCGGCTTAAAAGGCCCCTCTTTTGTGCCCACAGGAATTTGCATAAGCTGATGACTGCTCTGCCACCTCCGAGACTCCCTAATGAGAAAGCACAGGCTGCCTGGCCTGGCGGTGGGTGTGCTGAGGAATTTACCAACCAGCCTTTTCCAGGCAGGCGGGGTGTGTCCCAGCCGCGGGGAGGCTCCCCCAGTCTTCCGGGTGTCCCTCCTAAGCTGGGTCCCTTGGAGCTAGCAGAATTAATGGTTTTCTTCCTGTTCTTAAGACAGATATTCGAAATGAGAAAAGTAGAAGTATTAGAAGAGATAGCCCCACATTTAGGGTTGTCGACTTAGTACTTTCTCCCTCCTCATACTATATGGCACTGCTTGACACAAATTCTTCCTCTGAACTTTACGTTTTAATATATATGTATATGTAAAATAATATATTTTATTGATTTATATATATATTTGATTATATATATATATATAATATTTTATTGATTTTTTACAGAGAGGAAGAGAGGGGGAGAGGGTTAGAAACATCGATGAGAGAGAAACATCAATCAGCTGCCTCCTGCACACCCCCCACTGGGGATGTGCCCACAACCAAGGTACATGCCCCCGACCAGAATCAAACCCGGGACCCCTCAGTCCGCAGGCCGACGCTCTATCCACTGAGCCAAAGCAGTTTCGGCTCAATAATATATTTTATTGATTTTTCACAGAGAGGAAGGGAGAGGGTTAGAGAGTTAGAAACATCGATGAGAGAGAGACATTGATCAGCCGCCTCCTGCACGTTCTCTGCTGGGGATGTGCCCGCAACCAAGGTACATGCCCTTGCCCGGAATCGAACCTGGGACCTTTCAGTCTGCAGGCAATGCTCTATCCACTGAGCCACACCGGTTTTGGCGAGCTTTACGTTTTAAATGTTAACGAAAATATAATTCTTTTCTCTTAAATGTTAGGAGCATGGTAGTTTGAGCAGACAGGGAGAGTTGTAAAATGCTGGGTGCTTCAGATCACCTGTCTCTAAGTGAAATTTGTTACCTGCTTTTAAGGTGTTTGAGCATGGGATACAAAATATCTTTAGAGAGATAGAAGAAAATAAAAACACTCAAATAAATAACATTAAACATTGCTCAGAAGAAAAAATATATATGTTTGTTCATATATACCTCATTGAAATTCAGGCAAAATGAAGGAAGAGAGACTAAAAACACACGGTAACATTTTGAAATTTTCTAATTGTTTTTTTTTCCAAGCAGACATGCGCACACACATGCACACCAGTGTGCCAAATCACTGGCATGGACCCAGGCATACACTCCGACTTCTGCATCTGAGCATGCCCAGTGATGGATCAGGAAGAGGGATTCCAAACATTTTAGGTGGGCACTCCACCCATAGGAAGTGGAGCTTAGCAACTTTGGATGCTTATAGTGACTTCCTCCCCAAAAAGTACAGGCAGGATAGAAAAAGGGAAAAGAACTTGACAGTGAAGAAACCTGACCAACATCATCTCAGCCAGGTGATCCAAGTTTACACAGATTCGGTAAGTATGTACCACTAATATGATGGGATGAAATAGCGCTTTTCCGCTGTTGTCTTTCTCCCCCAAACCCATAACCCAGTCTAATTATCTGGAAAACATCACACAGATCCCATTCTAGAGACATTCCAGGTAATACCTGCTCAGGGATCTTCCAACAATCAAGGTCATCAAAAACAAAGAATATCTGAGAAAATGTTACGGTTTAGAGAAGCCTACAGAGACATAATGACTGAATAAAATATAGTGTCCTTAATATAAAAACATGCTTAATATTATTTATCTGGGTATTTTTATTTTTTTCTTCTGAGAAATGTTTCATATCATTTATTTGAGTATTTTTATAGGGCTAAATTCTGAAAATGAAATCTAGAAAAAGGAAGTCTGAATAAAGTAAGGACTGTAGTTAAAGTAAAACAAATAATTTACATTTATGAAGAAATTACAAAGAATTTTGCTAGGTAGAAATATAACACTATTTAGGGAGATACAGATGAGAGGTTTAAAGAATAAAATATACTCGATTAACAGATATATTAACTTTCCACCAATTTGAAAGAATTCACAAGTGTTTTGAGTGTCCACGGACCATTTAACAAAATTAATTATGTCCAAGTTCTTAAAGAAAAACTCAATACATTTAAACTTTTCAGTCTACTTTCTGGCCACAACTCAATAAGTTGCAAAATTAATAACTAAATTAATTGAAAAACATGATTGAAAAATGAACATATATTCTGTGACAGAAATGCCACGTGCTTACCACACCATTTCTCATTTCTGGACAGAAGGAAAGACTACCTTTCCTAGCCTCTCATGTTATTAAATGGGTGCCAAGTATTTAGGGTAGAGCAGTGGTCGGCAAACTGCGGCTCGCTGCTCTGTTGACTAATGATTTTGCCAACCACTGGACTAGACTAAATGTTACCGTGTAGCTGGGAGCTGTGAGGATTAGGCAATTGTGGCATATTGTGTGCAAAGAGGTAAAGGGTAGTATATGACAGTGGTCGGCAAACCACTGTCAACAGAGACGCATGTGGCTCATGAGCCGCAGTCTGTCGACCACTGGGGTAGAGCATGGCACATAATATATACACAATAAATAATAGTTGCTATTAGCAATAGTGTTTTTTTTTAAATATATTTTATTGATTTTTTACAGAGAGGAAGAGAGAGGGATAGAGAGTTAGAAACATGGATGAGAGAAAGACATCGATCAGCCGCCTCCTGCACATCCCCTACCGGGGATGTGCCCACAACCAGGATACATGCCCTTGACCAGAATCGAACTTGGGACCTTTCAGTCCGCAGGCCGACGTTCTATCCACTGAGCCAAACCGGTTTCGGCAGCAATAGTATTTGATTAGAAATTAAATAAATTGCAAAGCTTTTAGAACCAATCAGATTATTCAATGAGAGCAGTTCAAAAAATGATACACAGACATAAAAAACTTGCAAGATTATTAAGTAGTAATAAAATAGGAAAAGGCCCTAACTACCTAGAAATAATAGAAACAAAATATAAAACACTAGAGGCCCAGTGCATGAATTTGTGCACGGGCGGGGTCCCTCTGGGTGGCCTGCGGGGATCAGGCTGAATCCCACAGTCCAACACTGCCTGCAGCTCCTACCTGCTGTTCTCACTCATCCCGGCCTCCTGTGCCTGCCACAGGCTCTAGCCCAATCAGTCCTGATCAGGAGAGCCCTGCATCTGGTGCCCTCCCAAGGGGAGTGGCCTGTGGCATTAGGATGAAACCTACTCTCTGACATCCCCTGAGGGGTCCCAGATTGCAAGAAGGTGCAGGCCAGGCTGAGGGACCCCACCAGTGCATGATCTGCCTGGGGAGGGACCTCTGGAGGGCGTGTTCAGCCCATCTTGCTCAGTTCCAATTGGCCAGGCCCCAGCAGCAAGCTAACCTACTAGTCGGAGCATCTGCCCTCTGGTGCTCAGTGCACATCATAGCGGCTGGCCGATCAGTTGACTGTCTGCCTCCTGGTGGTCAGTGCACGTCAGTGACCGGTTGAGCAGGCTTAGCATTCATTAGCATATTACGCTTTGATTGGTTGTTCAGTTCTGCCACTTGGACTATTTGCATATTACCATTTTTTTATATAGGGTAACAATCACTGTATAGAACTGTTTTGAAAACAACAGCTCATTATTTGATCATTGAAAAAAGTTTACACAAAAACAAATGCTTATCATCCCCTTAGATATGTAGATTTGGCATAGTATAGATGCTAATTCTATCCAAGTTGATTCTACTTAAAAACCATTGGGATTATATGAGGAACTTGACAAAAAAGAAAAGAAACAAAAGAGCAAGCTTAAAACAAAAACTTTGGGAATAAAAAAGAAGAATGAGGACAAAATTTGGTGCAGAAAGACAAACAGAGCAGTGAAAATGACTCTGCAGTTGGGAAATAAATCCAAGAACTTATTATAACAACTTATTATTACATTATATAATTTGAATTTCAAGCAATGGGCAAAATAATTAATTCAATAAATTGTATTTGGACAAGTTGAGGAGGCATGTTAGAATTCTATCTAACATCAAATTAAGTATAGATGTATTAATAGCCAAGTGCAATAAAACACATTTATAAAAATATGAAAGCAGAGACGTAGTTTTGGGTTACTGAAGGTATTTCATATTATGACAGTAGACTCTGAAACCGTAATACAAAATACTGATAGGTTTTATTACCTAAAAGCTAACATATTCTTCTTCATATAAAATGCTGTGAGAAAGAAAATTTAAAGCAAGTGAGAAAATAAAAGATACATTTAATAAAAAGGACCAATTTCAGAGATATATATGAATAAACATACCCAACCTTTACATTAATTTAAAAAAACAAACAGGACTTTGGTAAAAAGTAATGAGATTTGCAGGAATAACTAACTAAAAATAACTCTAAGTCACTGTAAATCTTATAATGATATTTTTCTATTTATAGTAATTCATCATGTAAAACTTCAAAGAGCAAAGCTATCCTGTGCTCAGGTTGTGACTTTGGCTAAGATAGAAGTATTGATTAACCGCTAGTGCCAGAGCTGGTGCAGGGTGGTGTGCAGTCTCACATAAATTAGGGTTACACATCAGTGCAAATTTGTAGAAGGCAATTTGATGACCTGCAATGACCACTAGGGGACAGACATCAAGGCAGGAGCTGTCCCCCGGTGGTCAGTGTGCTCCCACAGAGGGAGCACCGCTCACCCAGTCGCCCGGCTCAGGACTGGTGAGCACAGCAGTAATGGGGGGAACCTCTCCCAAGTCTGTGGCATTTGGATATCCTCTGAGGGCTCCCAGACTATGAGAGGGCACAGGCCAGGCTGAGGAGTGCACGAATTCCGTGCACCGGGCCTCTAGTTACTAATAATGAAATTGAACAATTATAACATACTCTGTAATAAAAGTCATGTAGATGTGATCTCTCTCTCATAACCTTGATGGCTACTAAATGGCTCACAGTTGGTTAGGATATAACTCTGGACAAAGGGATGATTCACATCCCAGGTGGGACAGAGCAGGGCAGAATAGGAGGTACAAGATTTCATCATGCTACTCAGAATGGCATGCAGTTTCAAACTATGAATTGTTTATTTCTGGAATCTTCCATTTCATATTTACTGATGGTGGTTGACAGCTGGTATGTGAAACCACAGAAAGCTAAAGCTGAGAAAAGGGTATCTACTATTCAGTGCATACCTCTAAACTGGTAATCATTTTGCAGTGACATCCTACACCTGATTTAACTAGCAGAGATGGAAGATCGAAAAAAAAGCACAGTTGGCTCTACTCGGTTTGGCTCAGTGGATAGAGTGTTGGCCTGCAGACCAAAGGGTCCCAGGTTTGATTCTGATCAAGGGCATGTACCTCAGTTGCAGGTTCCTCCTTGGCCAGGCCTTGGTTGGGGCCACTCCCGTCTGGCCTGCATAGTTGCTGTTGAGAAATCAACTGCAAGTCAAACGGGTGCTCCCTTGTAAGTAACTATTTTTCTCTTGCTGCTTTTAATATTCTTTGTCTTTTGCTCTTGGCATTTTAATTATGATGTGTCTTGGTGTGGTTCTCTTTGGATTCCTTTTGTTTGGGGTTCTGTGCACTTCCTGGACTTGTAAGTCTATTTCTTTCACCAGGTGGGGTAAGTTTTTAGTCATTATTTTTTCAAATATGTTTTCAGTATCTTGCTCTCTCTCTTCTTCTGGCACCCCCATAATTCAGATGTTGGTCTGCTTGAAGTTGTCCCAGAGGATCTTTTCACTGTCTTCACATTTTCGCATTCTTTTTTCTTTTTGCTTTTCTGATTGAGTGTTATTTGCTTCCTTGTAATTCAAAACTTTGACTTGATTCTTATGATCCTCTAGTCTGCTGTTTGATCTCTGTATATTTTTTATTTTAATCAGTGCATGCTTAATTTCTAGTTGGCCCTTTTTCATCTCCTCTTGGGTCTCGCTAAATTTATCGGCCTTTTCTAGGAAATTCTTGAAAAATCTTATAATTGTGGTTTTGAACTTTATATCCAGTCGTTTGCTTTCCTCCATTTCATTCATTCGTGATCTTTTTCTTTGTCTCCACATTTTTGGCTGCTTCCCTCAATTGACAGAGTGGCTTTGTGTGCTAGGTGTCCTATAGGGCCTATTGGCTCAGGCTCCCCAGTTACCTGAGGTAGATACTTTTGCTGAACCCCTTTGTGGACTGTGTGAAAGCCTTGTTATAGTTAAGTCTTGACTGTTGTTGGTATCACTGGAAGGAATTGACCTCCAGGCCAAATGGTTATGAGGATCAGCTGTGTCTACACCAGGAGAATGTCTGTGCTGGAGACAGTCTTATGAGACAAGACTTGCAAAAGCCTCTGTGCTCAGCTTGGATGGGATGGAGTCTCAGGGCTGAGCAGACAGCATTGATTTCCCATCAACCCTGTCCTAATAGGTTCCTGTGTCTCAGTGTCTCATGGTAATCGCTGCAAGCACCTCTGAGAGAAAGCCACTCTTGTGTTCCACCTGCACCAGACAGTCCAGTTTATCCATAAATGAGTCTGGGTCCCCAGAGTCTTGCCCAGAACTGGAGTTCAGTGCAGTTGGGAGCTTTAGTCTCCCTCCTACTTGAGAAAGTCAGCCGTTCACTCAGTTGCCAGTCCTCTCTGCACGCGTGCCTCGGTACCTCTGCCTTCGCAGTTCCTCTGAGTCTCAGTAGGCTTTTCTCTTCCTGACAGTCCAGTTTCATCCCATATGAGTCTGGGTTCCCAGTGTCTCACTCGGAACTGGAGTTCAGCACAGTCAGGAGCTTTTTTCTCCCTCTCACTTGAGAAAGCCAGCCACATGCTCAGTTGCCAGTCCTCTTCACGTCCATTTCAGTACTTCTGCCTCCTGCAGCTTCTCTGAGTCTCAGTGTGTTTTTCTCTTTTCTTCTAGTTGTAGAATTTCCACTCAGCCAGACTTCCTGTGGTTCTGGATGATGTCCGTTCTGTCCTTTAGTTGTAGTTTTGAAATTGTTGTGCGAGGCAGCAGTTTAGGTGTTTATGTATGCCGCCATCTTGGTTTCTCTCCCCATTTCATCCATTTTTAAAAGCCCCACACTCACCAATATTTAGTATCTTGAGAATTCGACTATCTGTGCTGAGTGGCACAGAAACCAGCATAAGAACCAAAATAACCCCAAGTATAAAGCCATTGTGACAGCCAGTATCCACATTCACCCAGGACACTGCATTTTCATTAGTTCTGATGTCAGCATCCATACCCTTCATGCCAGTATCTGTTGTAAAGATTTTTTAAGAATTTTCCTTCACCAGCTCACGGCTATGGTCTTCAGGGTGGATGCTGAGCCCCATCCTACCTTTGTAACAAATTGTGAAATCAATATGAATTGAGCAGAATATCCTTCTCGGGAAGCAAAACTATCAGTCACAGCTCCAAATGTGAAGTGTGCTGATGTTTTTGTCTCTACAGTTTCCTACTTAAAACACCCTCTCCTTTCGCTTTTCTTTATTCTCTGAGCTTGAGATTTGATCCTGCTGGCTACCAAAAACAGGATGAATGCAAGAGTAAAGAATGGCTGGTAACTGAGAGAGAAAGGAAAATAAACTAAAGGTGAACCACCTCGTTATTGGTAATTCAGCCTCCTGGGGTTATGGAACTCTGACCCAAACGCTTCCAGATGAAGGGCCAAGATGATAAAAAAAAAAAAATCGCCAAGTCACAACATGTGGGAACCTCTTTCCACGTCCCGCGTGGTTCAGGGTTCCCGGGTCAGGGTTCGGGTTCTGAAGGAGGCCGCACGCAAACGAAATGAGAGACTAGAAAACATTAATTTGGTGATATTGGGGGGCCAGGTGGGAGCCTTCCTCTAGTGGAAAGGACTGCCATTTGCTCTGGCCTTTTTCTCCCTTTTATTAAGGCTTTGGGACACACCCCTAGCCTTTAGGCAGGAAATAACAGAAATTAACATGATACAAACAGATAGTTTCAACTAAACAATGAGTAATCAGCTCTGACCTTTCAGAGCAATTAAGGTTTGCCAGCCTTCTGGCCTT
>PVJN01018944.1:0-38168 GCA_004026805.1 Lasiurus borealis
GGAGGAGCAGGTGAGCCGGTTCAGCAGGTGAGCTGAGAGCTCAGCTCGCAGCCAGGGCAGCGTTGGGGGTGGAGAGAGAGGGCCGGCAGTGCTTGCCCCAGGAGCGACACACACACACACACACACACACACATGCACACAAAGAGAGACACACACGCGCGCACATGCACATACACATACTTGTACGTATACACATGCGCACACATGTGCACACACATGCATATGTGCACAGAGACACACATGCACATGCACACACATGCTTGTACACATACACATGCGCACACACACACACGCTCACTGCAGAAGCGGAGGTGTTTCCCGAGTGCTTACCCCCCTGGACCCGTACCCCTGCCGCCCGCCTCCCCGGCCTCGTTCCACTGATCCCTCCCGTCCCTCACGGCCCCTGTTCCTTCCCAGCACCCGGGAGGGAGAGGCTCAGCAGGCGGAGGAGCGGAGTTCCGTGCACGCGGGTGTCGGACCGCGGAAGGCGTGCGGCGGGAGCTGGCGGGCGCTCTCACCTGGCGTCAGGTGCGGGGACGGCAGAGCGAAGGTCTCCGGGCGTCTCCCGCCTCCTGCCTTTTCCTCCCCTCGTTTGCTGCGGCTGTTGGTCAGGGGATGCCGGTGGAGAACAGTCTAGACTCGGGGTCCAGCCTCAGAGGCAAACAATCGAGGGGGGGGGGAATGTGGTGGATGCCTCTGCCCTCCTGGCCTGGTACCCCCTCCTGAATGAGCCTCGGCTGCCCTCTGTCACCTGCCGCCGTGCGTGGCACCTCGAGGGCACGCCTCCTGGGCACGGCCTCCTGGGCACCGCGATGGCTGGAAATGGTTTTACTGTGTTTTTTTTTTACTATTTTTTATTGATTTTTTTACAGAGAAGAAGGGAGAGGGATAGAGAGAGTCAGAAACATCGATGAGAGAGAGACATCTATCAGCTGCCTCCTGCATGCCCAATACTGGGGATGTGCCCGCAACCAAGGTACATGCCCTTGACCAGAATCAAACCCGGGACCTTTCAGTCTGCAGGCCGACGCTCTATCCACTGAGCCACACCGGTTCTGGTGGTTTTACTATTTTTTATTTTAATCCTCACCTCAGGACATTTTCCCATGGACTTTTAGAGAGAGCGGAAGAGAAAAGGAAAGAGAGAAATATCCACAGAAGAGAAACACCTGGCCTGGTTGCCTCCTGCACGCACCCTGACCTGGGCCTGGGCCTGGGCCTGGGCTGGGAAGGGGCCTGCAGCCGAGGTGCTTGCCTTGGAGCGGAATCGAACCTAGGACCCCGTGGTCCTCAGGCCGGCGCCCTATCCACTGAGCCACACGGGCCAGGGCGGGACGCTAGTTTGAAAGCCGGAGAAAGGCCTCCCGCGGGGACCGACGGCCTGACAAACGTGTGAGTGCCCGGTGGACTCTGGGTCACCCTCCTTACCCAAACACCAGCGGGCCCCGAACAATGGGCTTTTCTTCCGTCCCCGGGACGTCCCTGGCAGGCCGCCCCCTGCTGGCCCGCCCCGAGGGGCTCTGGGATTAGCGGCATGTGTGCTGGCTTTGTTTCCCCTTCCCCAGCCCCAGCCGGCCAGGATGGAGCTGTTCGGACGGAAGCCGTGATTCCGAGGGACCTGCACACGCTTGCCGGGCCGAGCGCGTCTGTCTACCTGCCTTACATGGTCCTCCCTGTGCGGGCGCCCGCGGGGCCGGCCAGGCTGGGGCGGCGTCTGGGCCTGTCGTGCCTCCTCGGGGCCTGGAGGTCGGGGCCAGCCCTGACGAGGACGTAGGGGCAGCGGCATTGGAGACAGGCCGTGGGCGCCTGGGGCCCGGGGGGGCGGGACAGGTAACCCGGTGGGTCAGCTACACGAGACGCGGCGGTGACCGCCCCGTGTGTGCTGTCATGGTTCCGTGCTGCGTACACACAGCGTGTTCCCTTTGGAAAGTCCGCGTCTCTGCTCGGGATCGGGACGCTTTCCTGTGTGGGCTGGACGTCAATACTCACCTTTAAATAAAAAATAAACATATTTTCCGGCGTATAAGACGGCTGGGCGTATAAGACAACCGCCAACTTTTCCAGGTAAAAGAGAGAGTTTGGGATATACTCGCCTTATAAAATGACCCCGGCTTTTGAGAAGATTTTCTTGAGTTAAAAAGTCGTCTTATACACCAGAAGATACGGTATTTTATTGATTTTTTTCACTGAGAGGAAGGGAAGGGATAGTCAGAAACATCGATGAGAGAGAAATATTGATCAGCTGCCTCCTGCACACCCCCTACTGGAGATATGCCTGCCACCGAGGTACATGCCCTTGACCGGAATCGAACCTGGGACCCTTGAGTCCTCAGGCTGACGCTCTATCCACTGAGCCACACCAGTCAGGGCAGTACACACCTTCTTCAGGAAGCCCCGCCTACCTTCCTCCCCGCAGGGCATTCTCGGTGGCTGGTTCAAAGGAAGGATCTCAGCCTCAGATCGCGCTGGGATGAAGGAGCACAGATAAAAGGGATCAGACTCCTCTTTTAGCCCAGCTGGTCCGGCTCCGTGGCTGAGCCTCGGCCTGTGAGCCAGGAGGTCACCGTTTGGTTACTGATCAGGGCACAGGCCCAGGTTTCAGGCTTGATCCCCTGGAGGGGCCGTGTAGGAGGCAGCCAATCAGTGCTTCTCACTCTCCTTTCCTCTCTGAAATCAGTAAAAATACATATGTTTATATATTTTTATTTTTTATTTTTAAATATATTTTATTGACTTTTTACAGAGAAGAAGGGAGAGGGATAGAGAGCTAGGAACATCGATGAGAGAGAGACATCCATCAGCTGCCTCCTGTACACCCCCTCACTGGGGATGTGCCCGAAACCAAAGTACGTGCCCTTGACCGGAATCGAACCTGGGACCCTTTAGTCCGCAGGCCGATGCTCTCTCCACTGAGCCAAATCGGTTTTGGCCATATATATACATATATGTATATGTGTGTGTGTGTGTATTTTAATATATTTTATTGAATTTTTACAGAGAGGAAGGGAGAGTGATAGAGAGTTAGAAACATCGAAGAGAGAGACATCTATCAGCTGCCTCCTGCACGCCCCACACTGGAGATGTTCCCGCAACCAAGGTACATGTCCTTGACTGGAATCAAACCCAGGACCCTTCAGTCCACAAGCCGACACTCTATCCACTGAGCCACACCTGTTTGGGCCATATATATATATATATATATATATATACACACACATATATGTATATATATATATATTTATATATATATATATATACACATATATGTATATATATATATTTTAAAGCAACTTCTGTGAAGGGGAGCTTGGAGGAAGATCAGAGAGAAGATGTCAGTGGAATTTCTCCATCACCTTCTCCTGCTTCCTCCCTTCTCGATGAGGCTGTATCTATAGGAACCCAGAGGCGGGCAGACGCCAGTGCAGAGGTGGCAGGCTGGGGAGAGAGAGCATCTCCGCTGAGCGAAGCAAAAGCTGCCAGAGAAATCTCGCTGCCCTCCGGCAGCCGGCGGCGGTCATCCCCCCAGACCCGCTCGCTGTGGGCCCGGCGGCCCCGGTGCCGGGGGGGGGGCCGTCCGTGGGGGAGTGTTCCTACCCTGAGACCCGTAGCGTCGTGATAGGCCGGCGGTGACTGTGCTGGGGGAGCAGGTGTTGGTGTCTGTTGTGTGTGTCAGAGGTGGTGGGCAGGGATGGCTCAGCCCGATGCCGCGGGGAAAGAGACTCAGGAGCCGCCACGCCACGTGTTTTCATTGCTGCTTTTCATCCTGGGGATCGAGCAGCATTGCAACCTGCAGGGATGACCCGGGACGGCCAAGCCGTGGGAAGCGAGTTTCTCAGGTTATAAAGGCACCGGACTCACAGGTTCTCTGGTTATAAAGGCACCGGACTCACAGGTTCTCCGGTTATGAACGCATCGAGCTCACGGAAGCATCGATGGGTGGGGAACGGGTGGGTGGGTGGGCGGGCGGTTCGAGGCCTCGGAGTCGGTGGGACCCACATCGGTCTTCGAGGAATAAAACCCACTCCCAGACCTGCGGGTGCTTGAGCCACACCTCCCCGGGGGCGAGTTGCAAATGTCGCTTCCTGGGTGTGCCCCCAGATTCCGAGGGCCGGGGGAAGCATGGGGTGTGGGTGGTTGGCAGCTGTGCTGTGAGGAGCGATGGCGGGATCGGTGGGGGGAGTGCAGGGGGCTGGGGGAAGGCAAGTGCTGGAAGGGAAAGTGACAGCGTTCCGCGAGGAGGCAGCTCACGCCCAGGATAGAAGCGGGGCGTCTTTCGGGAGCGGGGGTAGCACCTCCCGTGGGTCGGAGGGCCGAGCGCGGGGTCCTGCCTGGGCCTCAGACCCCGTTCCGCTGAGAACGCGGGGGCTGCTCTGATGTTTTTATTTGAAGGCGGCTTACCAATGAGGGGGAGGTTCAAGTGGAAATGTCGCTCCAGCCCAGTGGTCTTCCTAAGGCCGAGACCCTTGCATACAGTTCCTCATGTGGTGGTGACCCCCAACCATGAAATGTTGCTGCTGTGATGCATCGTGATGTAAATATCTGCATTTTCCGATGGTCTTAGGCGACCCCTGTGAAAGGGTCGTTCAACCCCCAAAGGGTCGCGACCCATAGGTTGAGAACCGCTGCTCCAGCCGAAGGCGTGGCCCCCCTCTGCAGGGCTGGAGAGGACCTGGTGGAGCAGCTTCCTTCCCGGCCTGGCCTGTAAGGGGGGGAGCTGGGGCACCCCGTGCCGGGGGGGTGGGCATGTGAAGGGCCTGTGGAACTCTGGCTGAAAGTGACCCCCAGTGAGTCATCACTCCGCTTGACTCGTTCGTTCATCAGACATTCATGGAGTGCCTGTTGTCGGCGGGGTCCTGGGCTGGGGGCCCTGAGATTCTGCTTAAAAAATAAATAAATAAATAAAGATACGGCTCAGAGGTGGAGCGGCAACCTCTGAACCATTCCCACTCAGGGCACGAGCCCAGGGTTCGAGCTTAATCCCCAGGAGGGGGCTTGCAGGAGGCAGCTGATCTATGATTCTTTCTCATCATGGATGTTTCTCTCCCTCCCTCCCTCCCACTTCCTCTCTGACATCAATGAAATAAATATTTAAAAAAAAAATTCGGATTCTGTGGGGCTAGAGTGAGGGCTCAGGTCCTGCGTGTCCCACAGACTCCACGAGGGTGACCTGCTCGTGGAGAAGGAAGGAAGGACGGTGGGAAGAAAGGGAAGGAAGGTGGGAAGGAAGGAAGGTCGCAGGGGCCTGCCTGCAGCGGGCACTCGTTCCTCTGCTCCTCGCACCCCATGCTTAGAGCGTGCCCGCGCCCGCACCTCCTGGCCTGGATCGTCTCCAAGAGCAAGGGCATCAGCACCCGAAGCTCACCCCTCAGCCAGCGCCCGGGATACGGCACGCTCCGGACGGATCTGAGATACCAGCCTTTTACCTCCCGCTCGTGGTTTGTTTACAGAAGCAGACGGAGGGCGGCGATTACTCTCAGATCACTCTCACACCCGCTTCTGCCTCTCAAAGGTCGTGGGGAACGAATCGGAGGCGTTGCTTCTTTGAGATGGATGTGGAGCTAAAAGCCTAATTGCACAAGGTCCTATAGAAAACAGATCTTCTCTGTCACTTTTTAAAAAATACATCTGTTTTTATTGACTTCGGAGATGAAGGGAGAGGGAGGGAGAGGGAGAGACATCAGCGAGGCACATCATTCACCAGCCGCCTCCTTCCTGCACGCCTCACCCTGGGCATGGAGCCCGCAACCCGGGCAGGTGCCCTGACTGATGGGGAATCGAACCGTGACCTCCTGGTTCATAGGTCGATGCTCAAGCCTCAGAGGTCGGTGAGCTTCATGGCCAGGCAGGCTGCCCACGTGGCCGGGACCCACCTCCCGGGACGCTGCCGGCTCCCGGCCGCAGCGTGGCTCCCGCGGGAGGGTGCGGGATTCCCAGGAACGGCGTCTCGCTGCTCCCAGCCCGGAGGTGTTAGACGCTGGTCCCTTGGACATAACTTCGGTTGCTGCCTGTGTTCTGTATAAACCCCTCTAGGCACACTGGGCTCGCGTGCTGCCGTCTATAACGGGAGCCACCCCTCCCCCGTATTAGACCAGCCCCGCCCACCCCGTTGTGAGCTTTGCACGGAGCAAACATCTATTTTTGCTCTCCCCGGGATGGAGGGCTAAAATTATCCCGATGCTCAGAAACCGTGTGTGATGCACCAGGAGCTGCAGGGGACAGGGCCCTCCCCTGCCCCGGGTGGGACTCACCAGCCTGGCCCCAGTCCCAGCGCGAGCCCCGAACCAGCCTGAACCAGCCTGTGCCATCATTCCGTGGCTCGCGGTGTGGCGGAGACCGACCGCTTCCCATGGACTTTCAAAGTCATCTTACCCACGCATACTTTTTTTAAAAAAATATATATTTGTATTGATTTTTACAGAGAGGAAGGAAGAGGGATAGAGAGTTAGAAACATTGATGAGAGAGAGACATCAATCAGCCGCCTCTTGCACGCCCCCTACTGGGGATGTGCCCGCAACCAGGATACATGCCCTTGACGGGAATCGAACCTGGGACCTTTCAGTCTGCAGGCCGACGCTCTATCCACTGAGCCAAACCGGCTTTGGCGGTGGAGGAGAAGACTTTAAAAACCCAGGCCATCTCCCGAGGAAGTTGGGTCTGGAGCTTCCGTGGAAGCAAAACGGAAAAAAAAAAAGTTAAATATCTAAATGCAAGTCGTCTCATACACACTTGCATTTTGTAAAAAAAAAAAAATTGCACATGTATTGGGCAGCCTCCTCGGTAACTGTGTCTGCATCGTCTGTGAACTTGACCTTAGAAAGCGGTTCACATTCGTCGATGACGTTGGAGGAAAGCAGGGTCTGCGCGGTGGCACCGCCTGGCTGCAGCTGGAGTGGCGAGATGGGCTGGGCCGGGAACCGGGACCAGTGGGGGTGTTCAGGGGCTGGAGCTGCAGGGGCCTCTCGATGGAGGAGGCCTCCCTCCTTCCTCGCTTCTCTGCATTTCCCTCCCTGTTCGCAGTTTCTCTGCGTTTCCCTCCTGTTCACCGCCCGTGGGCAGTCCGCTGCCCTCTCCAGCGTGCCGGGCTGCCCCGATCTCCTCCTGGCTTGGAGCTGGGGCTTTGCCTTATTTGGCGACGCCGCCTCCGAGGCCTCGGTGGTGCCTGGAGAGGCGAGTTTTCCGGGCTCCCCCACGTTTTCAGGGGTTCTGAGCGGGGAGCTGGTGCGCCCTGCAGCTCAGGCCTCTGGTGGAGCTGGGGATGGCGGGCTCAGCGGGTCCAGGAATTCTCTCTCAGGGCCGCTGGGCTGAGGGCGCCGCCTTCCTCCCTGCGCAGTGTTTACCTGGAGCGGCTCAGCCCTGAGGAAACTGGCTCTGCCCCCAGGGACGCCGCCTGGAAACGGCCGGTGCTGGCTGCCGTGGGCCGGCCCAGTCCCCGGGGGCCCGCCCTTCTGGCCTGGCCCAGTCCGTACCTCTGGGTCCGGATCGCCTGGCCCCCAAGGAGGGTTTCCGGTTCTGCTTTCTACCTCTACCTCTTTGGGGCTTTTTTGGGGGGCTTTTTAGGGAGGAAATGGCTCACCCTCGAGCCCCACTTCACAGGCTGGAAAGAGGGGATGCACCCCTGCTGTGGTTTATGGGAAAAGGTAGCCCGTAGCCCATGCCCCACACACAGAGCCTGGGCCTCAGCTCCCGCCCTCCCCCCGACACACCTCCCCTAATTGCGGGAGCCACCCTGGGCCGGCCTGCCCGCCTGGCCGCCAGCAAGAGCTGCTGCCCAGTTACGAGCCATTAGCGAGTGTGGGAAGAGGTGTGGCTGGGCTCCGGCAGCTTCTGGTGGCTGTTGTGTGTTTTTAGCCTAAAAAGGAAGTTGGTGGGACCCCCAGTTCCCAGAAGGAGCGCTTTCTGCTCTCTGATAAGAGGCGGGAGGGCGGAGGGGGAGAGGAAGCAGGGCCGATGGAAGCCAAGCCTTCGCTCTGAGCCAAAAGGAGCCTTTTTTTTGGTTTTTGTTTTCTTTCAGGAGAAGGAAGTTGAATTCATTAGGGGCGCGGGGGGAGGGGCCGGAGGAAATGGGGAGAGCGGGCTGTCCCAGCTCACTTTCGCTTTCCAGACCTGGCTGCGGTGGCAGTGGGAGGTTTGCAGCCTCCTCTCTCTCTCTCTCTCTCTCTCTCTCTCTCTCTCTCTCTCTCTCTCTCTCGCTGGGCTCCCTGTCCCCGCCAGGCTGCTGCTTTTATGCCATGTGAATTTTCCCTCCATGACGATGGTCAACAACTGATCACATGCAGCCGAGACCGGTGTGGCTCCGTGGATAGAGCATCAGTCGGCCTGTGGACTGAAAGGTCCCAGGTTCGATTCCGGTCAAGGGCATGGACCGTGGTTGCGGGCACATCCCCAGTGTGGGGTGTGCAGGAGGCGGCTGATCGATGTCTCTCTCTCATCCATGTTTCTGACTCTCTATCCCTCTCCCCCTTCTTCTCTATTAAAAAATCATTAAAAAATATATTTTTTAAAAAATCGATCACGCGCAGAAACAAAACCGCGGTCCCGGGCCTGACACCTCAGGCCTCCCCACGCCCCAGCGGCAACAAGTTAGCACGCCTCCACCTTCTCCTCTGCTCGCCGCCCTGTTAGTTCCCAGCCGACGCGAGTCCCCTGGTGTCTGTGGGTTAATCTCCTTTAAATACCACCCGCTGCTGCTTCCTGTGGCTGTGGAGCAGCGCGGCTCCTGGCCCTCTGCCGCCCCCACCCCACCCCTACCCCCTCTGAGCGTTGCATCGCTCTTTTCCTGGGCTGCAGGGACGCTCCCGACTCTGTAAACACGGTGCCCTGTGGGCCGAGCGCACACCAGCTTCTCGGAGGCAGCATTCCCGGGCCTTAGCGACGCCCCGGTTTTCCGTGTTTGCTCGGCTCTGCGGTAGCATTTGCCGAGGAGCCGTCCTTCCCTCTCTGCAGGTCGCCAGGTGGGGCCGACACGCCAGTGGTTCTCAACCTCCCTAAGGTCACGACCCTTTAAGACAGCTCCTCATGTGGTTGTGACCCCCAGCCATAACATTATTTCCGTTGCTGCTTCGTAACTGTCATTTTGCTACTGTGATGAACTGTCATGTAAATATCTGATAGGCGGGATGTATTTTCATTGTTACAAATGGAACATAATTAAAGCATAGTGATAATCACAATTAGATATTGGGAAATATTTATTTCTAATTACAAATAAATGAAATTTTGTCTTGAAGCATGGGGTAGCATGGGTAACAGTCTTAATATGACAACAGTAAACTACATGGCTACATTTTCCGATGGTCTTAGGCGACCCCTGTGAAAGGCTCGTTTGACCCCCAAAGGGGTCGCGACCCACAGGTTGAGAACCGCTGTTCCACGCTGCCTGGTCCTCCCCACCGTCCTCAGTCCCTGGAGCCCTGGCCCCTGCTCCCCGTGTTCGGGGCCACAGGATTAGGGTTAGGGTTCGGGTTCCTTGCACAGTGACACCCGGTTCCTGGGCCTGTCCCGGCTCCTCGGGGCCAGTCAGCTCGCACCCCGCCCACCCCTTCCATCCCCCCCGACATCCGTGCCTGTGGGCAGACATGGAGGGGAACGAACCTCCACCCTCTTCTCATCTTCGTGTTTGTTTGGGACAATGGAGTTGAGTTTCATAGGAGAATGGAGCTGGGGTTTGGATGTTTAATTTTCTTTGGGTTGTTATTTTGGGGGAAGGGAGAGGGGGACAGAAAGGGAGAGGAAAGCTTTCGCCCTCACCCGCCCGATGAACACTGGGAATCGAGTTCGGGCTTCTGCCAGCCTCCCAGAGCGTAGTCCCTGGGTTTGGCCTGAGCTCCCGCTGGCAGATGGGAGCTACGCTGGATGTGTGATGCTGACTTCCTCCGCTCCCCTCCCTCCCCTCCCAGCGGCCCCCTTCCTCTCCGGCGCCCCCTCTCCTCCTTAAATAGCTGGCGGCTCAGTGCTTGCAGCCCACTCGCCGGTGGAGGGCCCACTCAGCGTTCCAGCGGCAGCTCTCAGGGGCGTGGGGACCACGACGCTTCGCTGAGAGGAGATGCTCCGTTCTCACGGCTGCCCCCACGGCGGCCCCCCGCCTCCCCTGCTCAGCTGCACCGTCGCCAAACAGAAAGCTCTCGCCGACCCCGGGCCGCCGGGCTCTCTGCTGATCGCCGGTGGCAGCTCCCGAGGACGGCTGAGCACCGCGCATGCTGCACGAGGCCAGCCCCTCTGCTCACCCCGGCCCGGCCCTGGCTTCGCCCAGACCCTCCGCCCATCTCCAGGCTTCTGTCCAGGGCAGCGGTTCTCAACCTGTGGGTCGAGACACCTTTGGGGGTCGAACGACCCTTTCACAGGGGTTGCCTAAGACCATCGGAAAATGCAGATATTTACATCACGATGCATCACAGTAGCAACATTTCATGGCTGGGGGTCACCACCACATGAGGAACTGCATGCAACGGTCTCGGCCTTAGGAAGGTGGAGAACCACTGGTCCAGGGTTTGTCCAAGCCCCTCCCACCATTCCTCCTCCTCCTTCTCTTCCTCCTCCTCCTCCTCCTCCTCCTCCAGCTCCTCTTTCCTGACGCAGGACCACCGAGTCACTCCCAGAGCCTCAGGGATGATTCATTCACCAGCTTTACCAGCGCCCACCACGTGGCGTCTCCACCCTCAGGGTCTCACACCCTCCAGGGATGCAGAGCTCCACTTCCGGCCTTCCAGCTGTTCTTCCAGCTGTTCTTCCAGCTGTTTTCCAGCGGCCTTGTGACCTGAATGAGCCACTGTGGAGGGCTCCCAGCACCCCTGTAGCTCTGCACAGTGGCTCCGCCCACCTGTGAGGCTCCACCCACACCCATAGTCCCACCCCATGGTCCCTCCCACCTGGTGACTCCACCCACTCATATGGTTCCTCCCACTTTTGTGGCTCCACCCACCTCTATGGCTCCACCCTCCTCTGAAGCTTCTCTCACTCCCCTCCGCTTTCTCTGACCCGCACACCAAGGTGCTCATTTCTTCGTTAAACGCATCGACTCGGCGGTGGGTGTTCTGGATGCTGCTGAACCACAGAGCATCACTGTCCACAGCCCTTCAACCACCGATCCCGCCCTCTCACTGGCTTCTCCTGTGCGCCAGCTGGCTGTGCTGCAGCTTAGGGATGTGCCACCGTGATTTTCCGAAACCTTCGTTTCGTTTATTCTTCAGGGATCTGAAGGAACACGTGTCACAGCTATTCTTTGTGGCATGTCTTTGGAGTGAGGTCAAACCACAGTGTGTGTGCGTGCACATATATTCTCTCTCTCTCTCTCTCTCTCTCTCTCTCTCTCTCACACACACACACACACACACACACACACAGATAGTCTTCTGCCGAGTCCCCAGACGAGAATGTTTCGGTGCTGAGCGCCCCTGGGGACCCAGCGGCACTCTAAGTGCGCCCTGCCTTGCCCTCCAAGGAGCAGAGGGCCAGGCGGAGCTGAGTTGCGGAATTTCGGAAGGCGATTGTACCATCGCGTTTGCATTGCCGGGTTTAATTTTCACTTCCAGTCAGTTGCCAAGCAACCGGGGAGACGGGCCGAAATCAGCCAGGCCGGACGCGGTTCTGGCGCGAGTTCGGGAACGTCTCGTGTTTGCAGCGACGGTTGGTGGTAAATACGCCGAGTCCGAGGGGCTGCTCCGTGCCGCCCGAGGAACGCAGGTGGCGTGGGATGACAGCAAGGCGGTGGCTGGGCCGCGGGTGCCGAATTCACTCTCCTGCCTTCCGAGACCCACGTCCGGCCCATCTGTGTGTTCTGGGGGCTGCTGGACCAGGCCCTTCTGCAGCTGTTGCGGAATAGAACTTCTGTGGCGTTGAAGATCCGGTCGCATGGTTCCAGTTTGATTTTGAATGGGTGCACGGGCGTGAGCGTGCAAGGTGGGCGGACAGAGGGCGTGCGTAGACCGTTCCTCTCGGGGCCGTGTTGAGGGTCACATTGGGAACTGTTACTCCGCTTGGCCCGAAAAGGAAGTCCTGGGTCAGGTACTAACACCGGTGACTTAAATGTTCTTAAAAAGAAAATTATTGGCCGAGACCGGTTTGGCTCAGTGGATAGAGCGCCGGCCTGTGGACGGAAAGGTCCCAGGTTCGATTCCGGTCAAGGGCATGTACCTTAGTTGCCGGCACATCCCCAGTAGGGGTGTGCAGGAGGGGGCTGATCGATGTCTCTCTCTCATCGGTGTTTCTGACTCTCTATCCCTCTCCCTTCCTCTCTGTAAAAAAATCAATAAAACATATAAAAAATAAAAAATGTATTTCTTAATATATATATGTGTGTGTGTGTGTGTATGTGTTAAAAATATTTTGATTTTAGAAGGAGAAGAGGAAGGAGGAAGGGAAGGAGAGAGAGAAAACCACCGATTGGTTGTTCCACTTATGCCTTCCGTGGTTGATTCTTGTATGTGTCCTGACGGGGAATTGAACCCATAACCTTGGAGCTGTGGTCCCCAAACGGTGGCTCTTGAGCAAATGCGGCTCTTTGGCCCCTGGAGTATGGGTCTTCCACAAAACACCACGGCCTGGGCGAGTCTCTTTGGAAGAAGTGGCGTTAGAAGAAGTTTAAGTGTAAAAAATGTGGCTCTCCAAAGGAATTTCAGTCGTGGTCCTGTTGGTATTTGGCTCTGCGGACTAAGGAGTTTGCTGACCCCTGCCCTGGAGTGTTGGGACAGTGCTCTCACCCAGTGGTCGGCAAACTGCGGCTCGGCCTGGGCTCTGCCGGGGACACGCGGGCGTCCCGGGGGCGGGTTTCCCGGGCCGGGCGGCTCCCTCGGTCACCGTGTGTGTCTGTCCCCGCAGACTGCCTGTTCCGGCTCTGCCCCATGAACCGCTACTCGGCGCAGAAGCAGTTCTGGAAGGCGGCCAAGCCCGGCGGCAACAGCACCACGGACGCCGTGCTGCTCAACAAGCTGCACGTATGTACCCGCGGTGGCGGCGGCGGCGGCGGCGGTGGGCGGGGGTCCTGCTCTTCGGTGAAGGGGAGGGGTGACCCCGAGGACAGCGGGGTCCTGGTCACCAGCGTCGCGTGTTCCAGGCCCCTCAGGGAGCGAGCTGTCAGGGTGGCACACGCAGTCGCCCGCTGGTCCTCGCTGCAGGCCTGGCATCGCACCTGCGGGTCCTGCTGTTCCCTCAGGGCCTCTGAGGGCTTCCCTCTGCCCAGGCCTCCTTGTCCCTGGATCTCTCTGTCCTTGGGTCTCCCTGTGCCTCCCTGTATGTGGGGTTCCCTGTGCCGGGGCCTCCCTGTCCCTGGGCCTTTCTGTGCTGAGGTTCCCTGTGCCCGGGGTTCCCTGTCCTGGGGTTCCCTGTGCCCAGGGACTCGCTGCTCAGCCACACAGGCCCCTGTGCTCCCTGTCGTGCTCCCTGTCGGGCTCCTAGCACCACAGGCCCAGCATCTCCCGGTTTTTGCTCTTGGTCTGTCCTGCACGGAACGTGCTTCCGGCTCTTCCTGCTCTGAGGCTGGAGCCACTCTATCCTTCGAGGCTCAGTTCTGGTCTCATCTGCGAGGACTCTCCACCTCCCGCTGGGGATGCCCTGTGGGCCTTGTGCAGCGTCCTGCTGACGTCTTCCTCCATCCCTCACAAACGCTGGCGACTCGCTCCCTGAACGTTGAAACAGCTCCCCCAGCCCAGCGTGGCTCCTCGGGGGCTGCCTCCCAGGCCCAGGGAACCCCGGTCACGGGACCTGTGACGTCTCACCGGCAGGCGGATCCTCCCAGGCTCCTTCCCTCGAGTGACCTGGGAAAAGCTGCACTGACGCTAAAATGCAATCCCAAAGGCTCCCGGGAACTTGGAATTCCTTCTTTAAAAAGAAAGAAAGAAAAAGGCCAGCCTTCTTTGCTGTCTGTGCACTGGGAGGAGCCTGACGCGGGGTCAGGGACGTGACTTCGGGTCGGGGAGCTGGGCCGCGGGGCCCCTGCCTTCCTGCCCCCTGGGACTCTCCCCGGTGGTCCCTGCAGGGCGGCATGGGCGGCAGCCGCTCGCAGCTGGGGGGGAGGGCCGGTCCCCGGGGGCTCTCCTGTTTATTTTGGTCAGCGACTGTGCGGGACCCTGGCTGAGGTCAGGCGGGTTTAGAGGAACGCCATGGAAGGACTTGGCCATCTCGACCCCTAGACTCCCTTCCCACGGGGGCACGCGGCCGGCCCGCAGCTGTCGAAGGAGAATGACATCTAGCGGCCGGGGCGTGTGCGCGTGGCTCCCGCCTGCCTCACGTCGGTCGCAGGGGCCCGAGCTCGGTGTCATGTTTCACAGCAGGGCCGGTTGACCTTGGAGAAGGTCCCGGCCGGTGGCGTTTCTGGAGTCGTTGAATACCGGTTCCTCCAATTCTGGAGGAGAAGGACAGGTGGCGACGGGTGGCCTTGACCTTGGCGTCGCTCAGAGAACACGGTGACGTCCGTGGTGGACGGTCGTGGTAGAGACCCGCAGTGTAGAGGGTGATGTCTTGCTTGGAAACTCAAAACAGCCTTTAGCCCAGCGGTTCTCAACCTGTGGGTCGCGACCCCTTTGGGGTTCGAACGACCCTTTCACAGGGGTCATTGCCTAAGACCATCGGAAAACACCTATTTCCCATGGTCTTAGGCACCAACACACCACTCCTCCTCGGTGTAGCAAAGTGTAGCCATGCAGTTTACTGTTGTCCTAGGAAGACGGTTGCCCATGCTACACCACGATTCAAGGCAACATTTCATTTATTTGTAATTAGAAATAAATATTTCACAATATATAATTACACATTGTCTTTGTGATTAATCACTATGTTTTTGTGATTAATTATGTTCAATTTGTAACAATGAAAATACATCCTGCATATTAGATATTTACATTACAGTTCATAACAGTAGCAAGATGACAGCGATGAAGTAGCAACGGAAATAATTTTATGGTTGGGGGTCACCATCCCATGAGGAGCTGTCTTAAAGGGCCGAGGCATTAGGAAGGTTGAGAACCACTGCTTTAGCCCATCAGGTGAGGGGCAAGACCAACTCATCCACCTGTGTGTGATTAAAACAACAAAAAAAAGTTTTTATTGATTGGAGAGAGAGAGGGAGAGGGAGAGAAAGAGAGAAACATAGATGAGAGAGAAATATAGATCGGCTGCCTCCTGCACGCCCCCCTACTGAGGATTGACCCGGAAACCGGGGCCTGTGCCCTGACCGGGAATCGAACCATGACCTCCTGGTTCATAGGTCGACGTTCAACCACTGAGCCACGCCGGCTGGGCCACACGCATGTGATTTTAATGAGCCAGGCCCCAGGGTGGAGGGCAGAACACTCAGGATCCTGACGCTTTGGGCCGTTCAGGAAAAGAAAGAAAATAAATAAAAAGGTTATGGCCTCAGGCACCTGCCCAGGTGTCTGGTGAGGAGAAGCTCCTGGAAACGGGATTGCTCTGTCCACATCGGGCCCATGGAAACGTTGGGGGAGGGGCGTGGCCAGGTATCCTTCAGAGCAGTGGTTCTCAACCTTCCTAAGGCCGCGACCCTTTAAGACAGCTCCTCATGTGGTGGTGACCCCCAACCATCAAATTATTTCCGTTGCTACTTCATCACTGTCATCTTGCTATTGTGATGAACTGTAATGTAAATATCTGATAGGCAGGATGTATTTTCGTTGTTACAAATTGAACATCATTAAAGCATAGGGATTAATCACGAAAACAATATGTAATTATATATTGTGACATGTTTATTTCTAATGACAAATAAATGTGTTAAATGGTCGCGGCCTTAGAAAGGCTGAGAACCGCTGGGTTGGGGAGGATGCTTCCTGCAGCTGATCCTCCTCCAAGGACCTGCCTCCCCATAGACACCTGTGTCAGGTGGAGGCGGGGCCGGTGCCGTGTGGGAAGGGGGAAGCCGGAATCGGCTGAAAGGTTCCTCCGGCCACCGGTCCCCTCCTGTCTCCTCGCTGAGCGGCTCTGAGCGTAAGCGACCGGGTGTAGGAAAGGGCTGTGTGTCTGCAGCGCTTCTTCTCGAACCTTCCCCTGGCCCTGAGCGGCTGCAGTGCCCCCATTTCGTGGATGGGAATACCGAGGCAGGCTTGGGGGAGGTCACGTGACCTGGCCGAGGCGAAAAGTGGTCTGTGGGGAGCCGGGAGCTGCTGCGGAGGGGCCTGGAAATGCAGCTGGTGCGTCTCACCCCGAGGACAGGGGGGCACCCCCGAAACGCAGGGTTCCCATCCATGGGATGGGGCCGCCGAATCCCGTCTCTGTGGTTCTGCCCGTTTGGGTTCAGGAGAGGGGTCGGGATGACGGGGAGAGGAGCTCGGGCCGGGAGCGCGGTTCTGAAACGCCAGCAGGACACAGTGCCGTCCGGTGAGGGCGGGAACGGTGGCTGTTCAGGTTGGTGGGTCTGGGAGGCTGAACTTGAACTTGACCGACTTCCCTCAGCTGCCGAGTCGGTGCGAGTGAGCTCTCTCCTCCCGGCCTGGCGCGTGCCGGGGGATAAATCCGGACTTAACCCACTTGTGCCTGCGGGATTAGGCCTGCTGCTTAACCGAGGCGTGACTTTAGAAAGGGAGCGTCTTAAGCAGAATTTCCAATATGCGCACGAGCAGAGGAAACAGTAGGACAAATCCCTTTTAATACCCACCGCCCGACTACCCACCGCCTGACTACCCGTGCCGGTCGGCCGCACGTTTCCATCCCTCGTCTAGTTGGTTCTTCTTCGCTTAAAATTGGGACGCGGATCTTCCCCTCGAGGGAGTGCCGGGAAGACGGAATAAATGGTGACGAGTGTCCAGTGAGCATTAGCCATTAGCGCTCATGAATGCAGCAGGGAGGGCATGGATTCCGGCAGGGGTGGGGGGAGGGGACTTCTGTTTTACCTTCATTTTGCAAAAGGGGAACAGAGGCTCCCACCTGCTCCGTAACGCCGTCCGGGTCACGAAAGCAGAGCCAGCATTGGAATGCAGCTTTAAGTCGGTCCAGGGCTCATCAAGAGGGTCTTTACGGACCAGAAAAGGGTTTTGAAAATGCCCTTTCCCCCCTCCCCTGCGTTCCTTAAAGGCACAGAAGCTCAGGGAACTAAACACACTTTAGCCTGTGACCTGGGCTGAGCCTAAGCTGACAGGCCCAGGAGCCCCTTAAAGAGAAAAATGCGCTTTTATTTTATTTTTTTAATTGATTTTTTTAGAGAGAGGAAGGGAGAGGGATAGATTCAGAAACATCGATGAGAGAAACATCGATCAGCCGCCTCCTGCACGCTCCCTATTGGGGATGTGCCCGCAACCAAGGTACATGTCCTTGACCGGAATCGAACCTGGGACCTTTCAGTCCACAGGCCGACACTCTGTCCACTGAGCCAAACGGTTTCGGCAAGATGCGCTTTTAAAGGTGTTTAATTCCTATAGAGTTTCAGATTTGCCAGAAGAAAAAGCTATGGAAAAAAATTTTTTTAAATATATTTTATTGATTTTTTTACAGAGAGGAAGGGAGAGGGATAGAGTTAGAAACATCCTTGAGAGAAACATCGATCAGCTGCTTCCTGCACATGCCCTACCTGGGATGTGCCTGCAACCAAGGTACATGCCCTTGATCGGAATCGAACCCAAGACCCTCTGAAATCCAATGATCTATCCACTGAGCCAAACCCTTTAGGGCGCTATGGAAAATTTTAACAATGTGAATATAATATAATATAATATAATTAACACTAGCCAACTGTACACTTATAAAAATGTTTAGTATGGTACATTTTGTCTATTTTATCACAACTGAAAATAAAAATGAAAAATAGAAAAAAATAAAAATAAAAAAAGCCACAAAGGTCAAGAGAGCGGCAGCCGGCATACGGTGGCCGAGCGGGTGCCTGGGCCTTGCCGGAGGCTCAGCCGCCGAGAGCTGGGGATCTGCCGATGTCTGTGGTTCCCGGTGGGCCGGCGATGCTGGCCCTGTGTCCCGGGGGGAAACGGCCCGGCCACTCCTGTGACCCGCCTTCCTCCTCCCCCACAGCACGCGGCCGACCTGGAGAAGAAGCAGAACGAGACGGAGAACCGGAAGCTGCTGGGCACCGTCATCCAGTACGGCAACGTGATCCAGGTGGGTGGGCCGCTGCCCCAGGCTCGGGGCTCAGCGGGGCCTGTGCAGGCCTATGTGGCCGAGGCTGGACTCGGCGTTTAGGGGGGCCTTCTTCGGCGGAGCACCCCCGTCTCCGCCCAGGACCCCGTGGGAACGCCCACCCGCTGCCTCTGTGGCCTGAGTAACTCGGGGTGTTGAAAGCGCTGGGGAGGCGCGACTGGCTTCCCGGGTCTGTCTGTCTCTGTTTCTCTGTCTCTGTCTCTCTGTCTCTCTCTCTGTGTCTCTCTCTCTCTCTCTGGTGTGTGCCCCGGTCCCAGAGGCGGGGAGCAATGCCTCCCAGGATGTACTTGCAGGCGGGCGGGCCCCGTGCCCTGCCTTGTGGGGAGGTTTACCTGTTCTCCTCCTGCACCTTTTGGTCTCACCGGGGATGGAGGAAGCCCGGCCTGAGCAGCAGCACCTGGGAGGGGGGAGAAAGGAGGAGGGGAAAGGGAAGGGGTGTCCACGTCCGGGCCTCTCCCGGCAGGAGAGAGAGGGAGGAGGTGGAGTCAGCTGTGGCCTCCCCACCCCTCCAACGACCACTGCCCCCCCTACCCCCCCAGAGGGTCCGAGCAGGGACCCGTGTTGGGGAACTGCCCCCGTGGGGCAGTCTGGCTTCACCAGTTCCCGCTTCGGTAGCTGTCGCTCCGTTAGCAATGAGAGTGAGCTTCCTGGTGACGAGGGGTCCTCCCCGAGCACACCTGCTCCTCCCTGCGCACACCTGCTCCTCCCCGCGCACACCTGCTCCTCCCCATGCACACCTGCTCCTCCCCGCGCACACCTGCTCCTCCCCATGCACACCTGCCCCTCCCCGTGCACACCTGCTCCTCCCCGCGCACACCTGCTCCTCCCTGCGCACACCTGCTCCCTGTGGAGCGGCGCCGGCCGGGTGGGGCGGGGCCAGGGAGAACAGGCAGCATCTGTTGACGAGGGCGCCGCTGTTAGGGCTGTGATGTGTGACAGCAGCTCCCACATCCCGTCTGCGGGGCGGGTCTGGCCAGTCCCCCTGCGGCCCCTCCAGGTTCATCCAGTGAGAGCCAGCGGGCCGGGGGGGCTCAGGGCGGGGCCTTGGAGCGCCGAGCGGGCTCCCGGTGGGATGGGAGGCCGTGGCCTGCACCAAGGGCACAGGGGTTGGGGGATGTGAGCCCTCAGTGACGAGCGTCCCAGAGATGCCCACAGATGGACGCGAGATTCGGGGCAGAAACCACACCCTGCCTGCCTCGGTGTGCTGCTGGGAAACTGGGGGCGATGGCCTCTGCGTCCCGGGTTCACGGGGAAGGACGGGTGTAGAGGTGGCTCTGAGCGCACCTCGCTGATCTTCCTCCTTTATTCGAACCCTGGGGGCCCGCCTGTAGGTAGTGTCCGTTCATAAACCACCGAGTCAGCACCTGGACAGGTGTGTGTGGTGAGGGGGGGGTGGGCGGGCAGGGGACAGGGGCCATCCACCAGGTAGCAGGGAGGCCCAGGAGGGCGTGGCCTCCTCCGTGTCCATCACGGCCAGGGACCTGCCAGTCAGACGAGTTACTTCGGCCCCACCCCCGCCATCCGGCAGATTTGTGGACCAAGGCGGACTGTTCTGGAAACTGCCTGATGAGGGACGAAAGGGGGTCTGGGGGCAGTTGGCCGCGGAGGCCCGGGCAGCCCGCCTCCTCCCTCCCCTCGGCTCGCAGCCCATTTCGAAGCCCCGGCCAGCGCGTCCGGTCCAGACCTGCTAGGAGACGGGCTGTTTCTGGTCCGTGGCTTTGCTCTGCCCTCGTGTGCTCGCTTCCCGAGAGGCAGGAAGCAGGTGTCAGAAAGTCCCGGTGGACGTCCCCAGCGGCCACCTGCTTCCAAATGAGGGGCCGGCCCTGATTGGTTGCCTGCTCATGGCTCAGCCGTGTCCTGCCTGCGGTCCTCTTGGTTCCGGGGGCGCAGACTGCGGGTCCCGGGCTCCCAGGCTCAGGGCCACGCCTCTTCCACTTGCCCAGGGCTCTGCGGGTTCTGCTTGGTCTCCTAAGCATTCCGGCCTCGGGCCCTTCTGTGGTTCCCGCCTCACAGCGAGTGGGGGAAGGTGTTTGATCCGTGTTTGATGTGCCGGGGGGAGCGGCAGAGGGCAGAGGCTCGCCGACACCCCGTTCCCCGGCCGTTTCAGCTCCTGCATCTGAAGAGCAACAAGTACCTGACGGTGAACAAGCGGCTGCCGGCGCTGCTGGAGAAGAACGCCATGCGGGTGACGCTGGACGAGGCGGGGAACGAGGGCTCCTGGTTCTACATCCAGCCCTTCTACAAGCTGCGGTCCATCGGGGACAGCGTAAGTGTGTGTCCCAGCCCTTCTACAAGCTGCGGTCCATCGGGGACAGCGTAAGTGTGTGTCCCAGCCATTCTACAAGCTGCGGTCCATCGGGGACAGCGTAAGTGTGTGTCCCCGCCCTTCTACAAGCTGCGGTCCATCCATGGGGACAGTGTGAGTGCACGTCCCAGCCATGAGGTCCATCCATCCATGGGGACAGTGTGAGTGCACGTCCCAGCCATGAGGTCCATCCATCCATGGGGACAGTGTGAGTGCACGTCCCAGCCATGAGGTCCATCCATCCATGGGGACAGTGTGAGTGCACGTCCCAGCCATGAGGTCCATCCATGGGGACAGTGTGAGTGCACGTCTCAGCCATGAGGTCCATCCATCCATGGGGACAGTGTGAGTGCACGTCCCAGCCTGGGGCTGTGGTCACTCAGTGGCCTGTGGCTGAGGTCACTCAGTGGCCTGGGCTGTGGTTTAGAAAGGGGAATAGAATGGGACAGCCCGGGCTGTGTCACGTGTGCTGAGGATAAGCACTGCTTGGGGCACCTGGTGTCCCAGGTACGTCTGGGTGTCTGTGTCGACATCCATGCACACGGACGGACACACATGCAGCATGCACCTAAGGGCGTGTGCGGGGTCTGCCCGGAAACGGGCTCTCCATGTGGCTGCACTGAGAAGAGCAATGGGCGTGGAGCTCACCACAGGGCCTGCCCTACGAAGGGTTCGGCTGTGCCACTTCCAGGGGCCCCGTCCCCCAGTCTCCCCTGCCCCTCTCCTGCCCTCCCAACCGGTTTTGTGAAAAGCTGTCCTGCTGCTTCCTCTCCCAGGTGGTCATCGGCGACAAGGTGGTGCTGAACCCCGTCAATGCGGGCCAGCCCCTGCACGCCAGCAGCCACCAGCTGGTGGACAACCCTGGCTGCAATGAGGTAAGAGGGGACACCGAGGCACAGCCTGGTGGGGGGCGGGGATGAGGGGGTGATGCCTTGGGAGCAGGCCCGGGGCCCCTGCATGTCTGTGCTGACAGCAGTGACGTGGGCACCTGTGGCACCCGAGGCCGGGTCAGGGCCGCCCGGGAGGCTGTGCCGGCCTGTGCGTGGGCGGGGCTGGGCTGATGGTCACCCCTGGGCACAGGGCATGGAGCCTTCTGCCCCTGGGGTCAGGTTTCCTGGGGAGTAAGCTGCAGACCGGACCCCCTTCCTGAATTCTTTGGCCAAAGGGGTGCTGTCTTCTAGTTCGTTGTCGTCTTAGAGAGAGAGAGAGAGAGCCCTCGGCTAATTTCTCAGAGGGACGCGGGCGGTGCTGGCTTCTGGCTGTGTGTCCCCTTGGCCTCCTGGTTGATGAGCAGGTGCGGGACCCAGGACAGGCACGACGATGACGTCAGTAGTCGCTGCATGCCTGAGGCTTTGGCCCTCGAGGCAGATGTGGGTTTGAGTCCCAAGTCTGTCTCCACTCCGTGGCCGCGGGCCTGTCACCCGGGCTCCCTCCGCCTTCCTGTCTGTGAAATGGGCGCAGTGGTCACTCCTGGGCGGCCGGGTCTCAGTGCAGACGCCGATGCTGCTTACCCGCGAGGCCGCCCCTTTCTACGCGCCTGTGTCCCCGGCCTCTCCTTTCTGGCGGCTGGAGAGGCAGAGAAAAGGGAGCCCGTGGTTCCCGGCGGGAGGGGAGCGGGCAGGAGCCTGGCGCCCATCATTCCGTGCAGCAGACGCCATGATTGATTCACGTGGGCCCTTAACTTGCCCGACGCTCCCCCTGCACAGCCTGGGTCTTAGGGGGCCGGCCCTCAGGGCGGGGGGCCGAGAGGGGCGTGAACAGGAGGAGACCTGCCTCTCGTCCAGGTCAATTCCGTCAACTGCAACACCAGCTGGAAGGTGGTGCTGTTCATGAAGTGGAGTGACAACAAGGAGGACATCCTCAAGGGGGTGAGTGTCAGGGCACACGGGTGTGTGTGTGTGTGTGTGTGTGTGTGTGTGTGTGTGAGGGGACATGGGGGGAGTGAGTGAGGGCACACGGGCAGGGGTGGGGGGAGTGTGAGGACAGGCCGAGGGGGAGGGGAGGCTGGGCGGCCGGGCCTGTGGCGCAGTTGCTTCTGGTGAAGGCCCCGCTCCCTCTCCCCTCCCCTCACCCCCGCGTGCACGCTGCAGGGCGACGTGGTGCGGCTGTTCCACGCGGAGCAGGAGAAGTTCCTGACCTGCGACGAGCACCGGAAGCAGCAGCACGTCTTCCTGCGGACCACCGGCCGGCAGTCGGCCACGTCCGCCACCAGCTCCAAAGCCCTGTGGGAGGTGGAGGTGAGCAGGGGGGCGGGGTGGGAGGGGGGACAGGATGTGGGGCGGGGGCAGCTTGTCCTGGAGCTGTGGCGGGAGGCAGGTGTGCCCCAGCCCCTGTGGAGGGCGGGGTAAGGCCCTCGGGAAGGCAGGCCCCGGGCTGGGTGCACGGAGCGCCGCCAGGGCTGGGCGTGGGTCTGCATCGCTCCCTCCGCTGGCTTCGCGGCCCCCGAGCGGCTCCCAGCGCCAAGGGGCCGGGGGACGTGGCCCTTGGGGTCCCCTGTCGTTCTCGGCCTGGGGGGTCTCGCCTCGCACAGACGCAGCTTGGGACCCAGCCAGCGACTCAAGGGGACTTGGGAGGTTTCTGGGGCTTTTTGTCCTGGTAGCTCTGTATCCTGACCCCCCCTTTCCACCCACACCTCCCCCCAAATCCCAGCCGCCTCCGTCTCCCTGATTCTCAGCAGCCCCCTCCACTCGGTGGGCCAGCACCCTGCATGGGTCTCCCTCCAGCAGCCCTCCTGGAGGGAGCCGGACAGCGGGCCTCCTTCCCTCTCGGAGAGCACAGCTGTGCATGCCCGTGTCCAGCAGGGGGCCCCATCCGCTCAGGCCTTGCATCCAGGTTCTAGTGTCCGTGTGAGGCCAGAGGTGCTGTGTGTCTTACTGTTTATGGCGCCCAGGCCAGTGGCTCGTGACCCAAAGCGGGAGTTCTGTTCACTTTGTGTTTTATTATTTTTTTAAGTCCTCACCAGAGGATATTTTCCCATTGATTCTTTTTTTTTTAAAGTATATTTTATTGATTTTTACAGAGAGGAAGGGAGAGGGATAGAGAGTTAGAAACATCGATGAGAGAGACATCAATCAGCCGCCTCCTGCACGCCCCACAGTGGAGATGTGCCTGCAAGCAAGGTCCATGCCTTCCACCAGAATCGAACCTGGGACCTTTCAGTCCGCAGGCCGACGCTCTATCCACTGAGCCACACCGGTTTTGGCCCCATTGATGCTTAGAGAGTGGAAAAGAGGGAGCAGGGGGAAAAGAGAGAGAGAGAGACGCCTTGGTTGGTTGCCTCCCGAAGGTACCCCAACCAGGGCCAGGGATCGAACCTGCACCCCGAGATCTTTCCGGGCTGGTGCTCCAGCCACTGAGCAGCATTGGCCAGGGTTGAAGTTCTGTTCGTCTTTAAGGCCAGCTGGCCCTGGTGCTGGTTTGAGCACACGGTTCTGTGGATCAACCGCCTTCACTGCTTCCAGGAAACCCCTTACGTTTCTCATTCCTCCTGCGGGGGAATTTCAGCAGCTTAGCGTCTCAGCTTCACGATGCTGACGCAGGTCCCCAGAACCACGGACTTCTTGGCTGCTGCCGCGCCCGTGGCCGGGAGACACGGCGTCCCGGGAGACACGGCGTCCCGGGAGCCGTATCGCCAGCGTTTCCGTGTGTCTGGGCGAGTTAGCCGGCCCCTGTCTCGGCCGGACTGTGATTGGTGTGCACCGTCCCGGCCTGGCTGACCTTTCTCACCACCCTGACCGCCTCCCCCTCTGCCAGGTGGTGCAGCACGACCCGTGCCGGGGCGGCGCCGGGTACTGGAACAGCCTCTTCCGCTTCAAGCACCTGGCCACCGGGCACTACTTGGCGGCAGAGGTGAGTGGCTGCCGGGGTGTCCTCCTCCGGGCGGACACAACCCCCTTCCTCCCCCGCACACCCCCCCCCCCGGGGCCGGTCATGCAGGCAGACAGACCCCCGGCTCCCCTTCCTGCTTCTGTTTCCTTCTGCCTCCTTTCCCTGCGACCGGACACGAGAAGGATGCGTAACGGTGATTACAGGCCTAGGACTTCACACCGGTTTCCACCCTTGTGATGTGGGGAGAGCGTGCGCCGGGAGGCAGGGCCGTGCTGGGGGGCGCGGAGGGGGGCGTGACGGCCAGCGTGGTGTTGGCAGTGATCGTGCTGCGTTGGGTATTTACCAGCTGCTGCGAGAGGAGATGAAAAAAAGAAAAAAAGAAACGATATTCTGGGTGTAGGACCGTTGTTCCGTTCAGCTCTTTCACACGGCTCTCCCCACATCCCCACCTCCCCCGCCCCTGCTCCTGATGGGCATCACACGGGCACACTGTCGTGACGTATGACACGGGAAGCCGGCAGCATGGAGACACAGCTGGCTCCGTGAGCACCTGGGTTCTCAGGGCGTTCGTGGCGGAGACAGGACCTCAACGTCTGCTTCTGAGAAGCCACCGTCTGGGCGGTGGTGGGGGAGGGTTTGGAAGAAAGGCAAGCTGGGTGTCCAGGGCAGGTGCTCACCTCTTCATCTCTGTGCCACGTTCAGGAGTCTGCCATCCTCCCGGGTGACAGTTGTCAGGTGTCACTCTTTCCAACACGTGGGATGCATGTTCCCGTCAGGTCCCAGGCGTACAGCAGACGACACCCCGCTCGCTGCCCGGGGCCGACGGAAGGAGGGGCTGCTCGGAGATTCTGGGGGAGCCTGGCCCACAGCCCCGCCCCCTGGGAGCCTGACAGGTGCCCGAACCGGTGGCTTTGAAAGATGCGAGCCCTGAGGGTCCGACTAAATGAACCTGGAGCCTTCGGGTCGCTCCTGCAGCTCGGCCCAGGTCAGCGGGGCCCACATGCCTCCTGAGGCTGCAGACGTTTCATATTTTTTTTAAATATATTTTCTTGACTTTTTACAGAGAGGAAGGTAGAGGGATAGAGAGTCAGAAACATCGATGAGAGAGAGAGACATCCATCAGCCGCCTCCTGCACGCCCCCCACTGGGGATGTGCCCGCCACCAAGGTCCATGCCCTTGACGGGAATCGAACCTGGGACCCTTCAGTCTGCAGGCCGATGTTCTTATCCACTGAGCCACACCGGTTTGGGCCGTTTCGTTTCTCAGTAAAGGGAGCAGGCTGGTCCGTGACCGGCCCGGGATCGGGCGTCTCCCCGCTGTTCTGCCTGCGAGTTTGTGCTCTGCTGTCCAGGCCCGAGCGCCGGCTGGCGGCGGCGGCGGCGGTGGTGATGGGAGGTTGTCCGTGCGTGTCGTGCACCTGTGGCGTGTCGTGCAGCCGTGGCATGTCCTGCACCCGTGGCGTGGCGTGGTGTGGCGTGCTGTGGCGTGGCGTGCTCCTGTGACGTGTGTCGTTGTGGCATGCTGGTCTCGTGAACGGAGGGCAGGGGCGCCGCCTCAGCTGCTGCGGAGCGGCGCCCGCACAGGCCTTAGCGTCTCCCACGCGTGGCATCGGCGGGTGTTTTAATTTCCCGATGATTCTTTCCCATCAGGTAGACCCTGACTTTGAGGAGGAATGCCTGGAGTTTCAGCCCCCAGTAAGTATGGGCGAGGCCGCGTGCCCTGCCCCCCCTCGAAGGAACGAACAGCCACCGTGGTCGCCGGGTGCTGGGGACGGGGACCCCTCCGGCTGCCCACAAGGAGGGTCTCGTCTGTGCTTCCCTGGAGGGCAGTCACGCCTCCTGGGGGTCCTGATTGGCTCAGGAGACTGTCCGTCACGATGCTCTTGATGGGAAGTTCCCCATGGCTCTGGGGAGACTCGGAGGCTGGAGAGGGGCCGGCCCTGCAGAAGGCGGCCTTTTACAGACACACACGTCCTGTTGCTGTTGACCTTAACCGACCTGTCACTCACTCGGCATTTCCAAGGAGTGCGCGTGGGGGAGGTGGGCGGCTTTTTCTGTGGCCGGGTCCCTGCTCCTGCAGAGTCGGGAGTGGACGCTAGAACGGGGGTAGGAGTCGCGATGCCGGCTGGATCTTTCTCTGGAGGCGGTTTTGCCCGTCGGTCCTCGAGGGGGCAGGGACGGTCCCCTGGAGGTTGCCGGGTGTCGTGCAGCGAGGTCTGATGTGCAGGTGAACCTGGAGTCTGTGACAGAGCAAGGCGGTAACAGAGAGTTTAGCTAGTGGCCCCGCGCTCAGACGCTGTGCGCTGTGTGACTCGGGACCGGCTGCTTTCCCTCTCTGAGCCTCCACGCTCTGGCGTGCAGCTGGGGCGCGCACTGGCTGTAAGGAGCGGCGCGGGCTGTGTGGGTGAGGGCCTTAGGGCGCGCTCAGGAAGCAGCCGGTTGGTAAATGACAGGAACATTCGAATCTTGGAGCGCCTGTCCTCCATCCCGCTGGGTGGCTCGGCGCCTGCAGAGGCCTCAGGGCGGCCCCCGAGGTCTGCGTGTGGCAGATGAGGACGCAGACAGCGGTCCCGGCAGTTCCAGCTCAACCCGCGTCCCGGGTCCTCCCAGAGTGCAGGCCTCTCCCCTCTGCCTTGCTCCCAGGGGCAGCAGGCCGGGTGCAGACCTTGGACGCTGCTCCTGGGGCTCGGGCTGCTGCGTGGACAGGGGGCCCCCAGGTGGCGGGGCCTGTGGGCTCGCTCTGCACCGTGCGGCGGCAGGCGTTGGCATTGGCATTGGCTTTGGCGTTGGTGGGATCGGCACCCTCCCCGAACGGGCCTCGGGCCTGGGCTTTGACCTGAGACCTGCCTCTGCTTTGTCACTTGCTCTTGAACTTCTACATGTGGGGGCACGGCTGGGTGCCAAGGGGAGAGAAAGGACCCCAAAGTTGGCTGGCCTCCGAGGGCCTTCTGCAGTGTGCCGGTCCTCCGCTAGGGGGCGAGCGCCGCCCGCACACAGAGAAGGCGGCTGCCCCAGCCCGTTCCCAGAAAGGGGCTCAGCGGGTCTCTGGAGGGCCATTGGCCTGTGGTGCCGCCGCCCGTGACTTACACCGGAATCGGGTGGGTTTACCGGGGAAGGGGCGCGGGCACTGTGCAGGCGCCGCAGCTGATGCAGAGTTCCTTTCTCCTGGAGGCAGGGCAGCTGGGGGAGGGGCAGGCTCTCCTCTGACCTGCTGGCCGGACCTAACAGAGCCAGGGGCCTCCCCACTTGGTCCTGGGTGGCCTCCAGGGTGGACAGCAAACGACCGTTCTCTCCAGGGCTCGCCTGACCTCGGTGTTGGTCTTGGCCTCCCTGCGATCACAACTCATTAACACTCAGGCCCAGGTTTCTTTTTCTTTTTGTTTCTTTTTTTATATTTTTATTGATTTCAGAGAGTAAGAGAGAGATAGAAGCATCAATGATGACAGGGAACCATGGATTGGCTGTCTCTTGCACACCCTTTACTGGGGATCAAGCCCGCAACGTGGGCATATCCCCTTGACTGGAATTGAACCCAGGACCCTTCAGTCTGCAGGCTGACGCTCTCTATCCACTGAGCCAAGCCAGCCAGGGCTCAGGTTTCTTTTTAAAAAAATATATTTTTATTGACTCAGAGGGGACGGGAGGGGAAGGGAGAGAGAGAAACCTCAGTGATGAGAGAATCACGGATGGGCTGCCTCCTGCACGCCCCTGCCTGGGGATGGAGCCCACAACCCGGGCCTGTGCCCTGACCGGGAATAGAACCCTGACCTCCTGGTTCCTAGACGGAAGCTCAGCCACAGCCTTGCCGGCCGGGCAGGGTCCGGGTGTCTCTCCCTCATTTCCCTCCTGTCTCTGTGGCCGGTCTCGCTATGGTTCCCATATGGCCTGTCCCCCGCCCCCAGACGCGTTTCTCAAGCTGCTGCTCTCCCGGCCGCCGGTGCCCGATCGGTCTGCGCGGTCTGGGCCCCGCACTCTGCCCCCGGACAGGCCGGCCGTGACCCCGGGGTCAACATGTCCCTGTTGCAACCCCAGCGGGAGCGCATGCTGTGCTCCCCGTGGATGGATGTTGGCACCCGCCCTGTGTGACCGCCACGAAGCCGGTGCCGTTCCCGCCATGGCTGCCCCCGGCCGCCCCCTCCTGGGGCCCGGGCCCTGCTGAGAGCAGAGGAGGGTCTGCCTGCAGCGCCCTGACCCCATCTCCCCCCGCCCCCTCAGGCGGACCCCGACCAGGACGCCTCCCGCAGCCGGCTGCGCAACGCCCAGGAGAAGATGGTGTACTCGCTGGTGTCCGTGCCCGAGGGCAACGACATCTCCTCCATCTTCGAGCTGGACCCCACCACCCTCCGCGGGGGCGACAGCCTGGTCCCCAGGTACGGCTCCCGGGGCCGTCCCGGGGTGGCCTGGCGGGCGGGGTCTCGGAGTCTTCCCGGAAGGTTCCGCACAGGGGCTGGCGAAGGACCGCTCCCTCTGCCCATTGACACGGCGGCGGGATTACTTTTCATTTTTATTTATTTATTTTGTTTTTTGCTCGTCGTCGTCGTTTTTGCGCGTTCTTGGTGGTGGGACAGGAAGTGCTGTGTTGAGGTCCACCAGCCAGACCGGAAGGTCAGGTGGCCCGGTCTCTCCTGTCCTTTCTGCCTGCTCCCCAGGCCGAGAGGTCCCCTGGCAAAGTGGGTAAAAAACACTGAGAGAAAGCCCGTAAGTTGGCTGAGGGCAAAGTAAATTTTCTTTAGAAGTTAGACCAGTCTTTGGGGGTTCCACTGACCAAGCCGAGCTCAGAGCTGTTGCATCTGCGGGGTGCAAGGGGGGGTTATTAGCAAGGGGGTGAATGAGACGAAGCTGGTGCATGAGGGGGCAGCAGCGTCTTCTCACCCAGCGCTGACCGTCCGTGCCGGTGCCGAGTGCACCGTGTCCTAGGGTTCATCCCACGGGAGCCCCATCCACCCTTTTAAAGGGGGAGAAACGGAGGCGCAGGGAGGGCGAGCAGCTCCCACAGGCAGCGCGTCCCATCCGAGCCCCGTGTCTCACGTTTAGGCCTATCAGGGGTGCTCGGGCCCCGGGCTCTGCGCCGCGTGGCTGTCTGGTTATTTCGGTGACCGAGCGCTCGGCCGGGGCTGCGGGAACCTCACTTTCCTGCCCCACGTCCTCCTTCTCTCCCCCCAGGAACTCCTACGTGCGGCTCCGCCACCTGTGCACCAACACCTGGGTCCACAGCACCAACATCCCCATCGACAAGGAGGAGGAAAAGCCTGTGATGCTGAAGGCAAGGCCCAGCCCCGCCCCCTTCGCCCTTCGCCCTGCTCACGCTCCCCGTCCTGCCTCCGGGGGCCCTGGGGAGGAAGGGGCTGGGGGTCTGCTGCTCCAGCAAGAACGTGGTCCTGGGCAGCTGGGGGCGTGGCCAGGGTGTGGTCACAGGCAGCTAGGGGCGTGGTCAAGGGCAGCCGGGGGCGTGGTCACGGGCACAAGGGAGCATGATGATGGTGCTCTCTCTGAGGGGCCGCCTAGCATGAGCTGGGCTTCTGAAATCTCCAGAAGCTTTCCTTCCTCCCTCGGGCCCTGCCCTGAGGCCGAGCATTGGTCGGATTTCCTGTCTGGCTGGCTTGTGCTCTGGGGGAAGGTTTGTGTGTGCCTTGAGGTACACCCGATCCCTGCGGGCTTTCCCCAGCCTTGCTTATTTCTGCATCCCTGTGAACTTCAAAATGCAGGCTCATTTCTAGAAAGATCTCCCATCCTCTTCTTTTTAAATTATTATTATATTTTATTGACTTTTCACAGAGAGGAAGGGAAAGAGATAGAAAGCCAGAAACATCGATGAGAGAGAGACATTGATCAGCTGCCTCCTGCACACCTCCTACTGGGGGATGTGCCCGCAACCAAGGTACATAGCCTTGACCGGAACCGAACCTGGGACCTTTCAGTCCGCAGCCCGACGCTCTGTCCACTGAGCCACACCGGTTTCGGCTCCCGTCCTCTTGACTGTCTTCCCCTGACGCCCACCTCTCCCTCGGGGCCTGCTAAAGAGCCACAGAGAAGGAAGGCACAAACACGGGGGTTTTCTTGTTAAAACTGGAGTGCTGCCTGCATCATTTTGGGGAGAGTTCTTGGCATTTTTCTTGTACTTTTATGAACATTTTGGGGGTGTAGAAAAGTGGGGAGAGGGGTGCCGTGCCCCACCCTGGGTGGCACTGTGACGTGGAGCCAAGAATGAGCGTCTTGCCCATTGGCTTTTCCCGTGACCTCGTGACCCGTGTTGGATCCTGGTCTCCCGTGTTCCCCTGTATCATGTGAAGCTGCCAGTGAGGGGGCTCTTTCCTGCCTCCCCGGCCCCTGAGCCCCCCGTCTCCAGGGGTAACAATGTAGCGACCTGGGATCCTTTGTTCCGGGTGTCTTCCCGTCGAGCCGGGGTGTCTGCCGGGCAGCGCCCAGCTCTGTGGGTCGCCCGGCGTCCCGGGAACGCGGTGTGTGGTGTCGCCTCCGAGGGCCCCGGTCCCCAGGTTGCCATGGAGACCTCCTTGTGCTGCAGATCGGCACCTCGCCCGTGAAGGAGGACAAGGAGGCCTTCGCCATCGTGCCCGTCTCCCCGGCCGAGGTCCGCGACCTGGACTTCGCCAACGACGCCAGCAAGGTGCTGGGCTCCATCGCGGGGAAGCTGGAGAAAGGCACCATCACGCAGAACGAGAGGAGGTGAGGGTCCCACAGCAGGCGCGCCCTCCCCGGCCTCCTGCCCCTCGCCGGTCCCATGGGGGACAGAGCGTGTGAACGCTGCACGCTTGTGAGAGCAGCGGGTGTCAGCGTGGTGGGCGAACCAGCCTGTGGTTTTCAGGAAATCGTCTCTTTTGAATTCATTTTCTCTCTCTCTTTTTAAAAAAATATATTTTATTGATTTTCCACAGAGAGGAAGGGAGAGGGATAGTTAGAAACATCGATAAGAGAGAAGCATCGATCAGCTGCCTCCTGCATGCCCCCACTGGGGATGTGCCCGCAACCAAGATACATGCTCTTGACCGGAATCGAACCTGGGACCTTTCAGTCTGCAGGCCAACGCTCTATCCCCTGAGCCAAACCGGTTTCAGCTCTCTCTCTTTTTTTTAAAGTATATTTTTATTGATTTCAGAAAGGAAGGGAGAATGAGAGAGAGAGAGAGACAGAGACAGAGAGAGAAACACCAGTGATGAGAGAGAATCGTGGATTGGCCGCCTCCTGCACGCCTCACCCTGGGGATGGAGCCCGCACCCCGGGCCTGTGCCCTGACCGGGAATCGAACTGTGACCTCCTGGTTCCTAGGTCAGTGCTCACCCCCTGAGCCACGCTGGCCGGCCGGGTGCGTTCTCTCTGTGGAAAGTCTCTGACGCTGTCAGGATCCTCCCTTGGCATCTCCAGCTCCCTCTATAGGAAGCATCAGGGCGTGAGGTTCCTCTGAGGCAGTCGGCCGGCTCGTGGTCTGTGAAGGCGGCAGTCCTCCCGTGGACACGCACATGCGCGTCCTCTCCGTGTCACTCCGGGCAGCAACTGGCCTTGTGGTCAGGCCCGAGGTCGCCGGGAGCAGGGTGTCTGCTCTGGGGGGCCAGTCCTCAGGCCTGGACCTCACAGCAGTGCCCACCGGTTTGCTGACCCCGAACCCCTCCTCCCCAGCTGACAGCCTCTCTGCCCACCCCCCCTCCCCAGGTCGGTGACCAAGCTGCTGGAGGACTTGGTGTACTTCGTCACCGGGGGCACCAACTCGGGCCAGGACGTGCTGGAGGTGGTCTTCTCCAAGCCCAACCGCGAGCGCCAGAAGCTGATGCGGGAGCAGAACATCCTCAAGCAGGTGGGTGAGCGCGGCCCGGGGCGGGGGCAGAGGGTGCGGAGGGGAGGGGTTAATGGTCCTGCGAGAAGTCCTTGGGTCACTGCTCTGGGAGGGACATGGTGGTGACTCCACCTGGACGTTCAAGCAACCCTGATGTGACAGGGACAGAGATACCCCCTCCGTGGCCTTCTGCGGGGCTGGGGACCGGCCCATAGCCCAGGAACGCGCCCTTGACCGGGAGCCCTGAGAGCAACACACCAGTGTGCGGGCTGGTGCTCTAACCATTGGAAAACAGTGCCAGGGTGGTGTGTGGTTCCGTTTCTCTAATGAGGAACCGGGTCTCTTTGGTCGGCGCCGCGGGGAAGGCATGCGTGGTGTGATGAGAGCCGGGACCCCTCAGGCCCCGGTCTGTCCTGGTGACCGCTGCCCTCACCCCACCCGTCCCAGGCCCGGTGGCCCTCGGGTCTGGGTGCACTGGACGCTGCAAGTCCGGGCCTCTGGGCAGAGGGTCTCCATGTTGGGTCCTGGCTGCGTGGGGACAGTCTTCCTGTGTCGTCCGGCTGACCAACCCGTGGTTGCCGGCGGTGGACGCTGGACGATGGCAGTGTTGGCTCTCTTCTCGCCACAGATCTTCAAGCTGCTGCAGGCCCCGTTCACGGACTGCGGGGACGGCCCGATGCTGCGGCTGGAGGAGCTGGGCGACCAGCGGCACGCCCCCTTCCGGCACATCTGCCGGCTCTGCTACCGCGTCCTCCGGCACTCGCAGCAGGACTACCGCAAGAACCAGGTGGGCGCGGGCCGGGGCCGGGGGCCGCTCCTCCGGGATTCAGGCTCTCCTCAGAGCTCCCTGGGGCACGTGTACATATTCTAAAATATATATGTTTGCCCTGACCGGTGTGGCTCAGTGGATGGAGCGTTGGCCTGCGGACTGAAAGGTCCCAGGTTCGATACTGGTCACAGGGCATGTACCTTGGTTGCGGGCACATTCCCAGTAGGGGGCATGCAGGAGGCGGCTGATCGGTGTTTCTCATTCTTATCAGTGTTTCTCATTCTTATCGGTGTTTCTAACTCTCTATCCCTTTCCCTTCTTCTCTGTAGAAAATCAGTAATATGTATTTTAAAAATAAGGGAGGGGGAGGCTGGTTCTTATAAATAAACAATTTAAAATTTGGGGAACGGGTGGAGGGGGGGTAGCACTTATGCTTGGAACCAGCTCTGCATCCGTGGGGCCAGAGACATGTTTGCGTAGAAACTAACGCTCGGAAGTGGCTTCCTCGCGTTTGCAGTGTCTCCTGGGCTGGGCTGTCTGACCCCCAAAGGGAGGGTCCTTCCTGCCTTTAACGGGGCGCGTCCCCCTCGGATAGCGCAGCGGGGACCGTTGTTCTAAAAACATCCGTTCTCCTCGGCGCAGAGCCTCGGGCCCCAGTTCAATGCCCTGCAGTCGGGGGTCGAACCAGAGCTGAAACTCAGCCCCTCTACCTTTTAGAGAAATGTGTCCCGACGTGGGCATTCACGCTGTGCCCTGGGGAGAGGCCCTCTGGGTGCGGGCATTTGCCGGATCCCTTTGGGGGGGGGGGCAGGGTGAGGGAAACCGGCTTGAGGGCGTGGCTTTCCGGGCGCAGTGATTGGCAGGTGCCCCGTCACCCCCTGGCACAGGTGTCCGTCCCCACGCGGGCTGCCGTGGCCGTCCTCTCGGCTCCCCGGCGCCCCGCGCTGACCCCCCGCCCGCTCCCTCCCAGGAGTACATCGCCAAGCAGTTCGGCTTCATGCAGAAGCAGATCGGCTACGACGTGCTGGCGGAGGACACCATCACGGCGCTGCTGCACAACAACCGCAAGCTGCTGGAGAAGCACATCACGGCCGCCGAGATCGACACCTTCGTCAGCCTCGTGCGCAAGAACCGCGAGCCCAGGTGCGGCGCGTGGCACCGGGCGGAGGGAGGCCTGGGCAGCCGGTGGGAGGGGTTTAGAGGGGGGGCTGGCCACTCTCCGAGCTGGAAGGTCCTTTTCTTCTGCTGCTGCCGGGGGTCGGGGGGTCAGGGGGGGAGGGAGTGTGTGTGTGGAAACTCCAGGGGCCGGGACCTCGATGGGGATGGTGCACGAGGTACCGGCGGAGTCGGTGCCCAGCAGTGACCTGCTGCTGGCCTGTCAGTCGCCCGTTAGCACCGATTGTCCGAGCCCCCTCCCCAGCGGCACCAGCAGAGCCTTTGGCGAGCTCGGCTGCCCCTGGCGTGTTTCTGGCGGCCTCGCTGTCCCGCAGAATCACGTCTCCTCCACTGCTCTCCCCGCTGTGCTTTTGTCCCCCCTCTCCCTCCAGCGAGAGCCACTCGCCGGGGAGGGTGAGAGCGCGCAGGGAGAGCGTCGCACACGTGCCCTGGGACAGCTGAGCAGGTGGTGTGAAATGACTCGTTCTGTTCATAAAAATAAGTTTTCAAGAAATACTTTTACTGATTTCAGAGAGGAAGAGAGAGGGAGAGAAAGTCAGAAACATCGATCAGCTGCCTCCTGCACGCCCCCCACTGGGGATGTGCCTGCCACCAAGGTACATGCCCCTGACCGGAATGGAACCTGGGACCCTTCAGTCCACAGGCCGACGCTCTATCCACTGAGACAAACCGGTCCCGGCAAAAATAAGTTTTTAAGAAATATTTTTATGGATTTCAGAGAGGAAAGGAGAGGAAAAAGGAGATAGAAACATCAGTGACGAGAGAGGATCATTGATTGGCTGCCTCCAGCACGCCCCACACTGGGGGTTGAGCCCACAAGCTGGGTCCTGTGCCCTGACCGGGAATCGAACTGTGACCTCCTGGCTCATTGGTCACTGCTCAGTCTCTGAGCTACACCAGTCAGCCAAAAAACATCTTTTTATGGAGCCTCCTCCTGGGCCAGGGAGCGAGCCAATGACACCTTTCACACGCGTTATCTCACTGCATCCTCCGACGCACCCTCTGAGGTCACGCGTTACACTTTTCTGTGGACGGGAAAACTGAGGCACAGAGCGGCGAAGTGATCTCCCTGGGCGATGGTACAAAGGAGGACGTAGCGACTAAGAATCATACTGGGGCCCTGACCGGTGTGCCTCAGTGGATAGAGCATTGGCCTGCGGACTGAAAGGTCCTGGGGTTCGATTTCAGTCAAGGGCATGTGCCTGGGTTGTGGGCACATCCCCAAGTAGGAGGTGTGCAGAGGGCGGCTGATCGACGTCTCTTTCTCATCGATGTTTCTAGCTCTATCCCTCTCCCTTTCTCTCTGTAAAAAATCAAATATATTAAAAAAAATAATAATCACGCTGGGGGTGCACTCAGCGCCCTGTCCCTACCACCTCGGGGACTACTCTTCCTCCGTTGTCCTCTCCGGTGGCACCTAGTCCCGAAATCTCACCTCTCCTGCCACCCTGCATCGGATCTGTCCCTGCGAGAGGTCAGGCTCCCCGAGTTGCACCCCGCTCCGCACATGGGACACACGTGTCGCTGGCTCTCTTCCGCAGGTTCTTGGATTACCTGTCCGACCTGTGCGTGTCCATGAACAAGTCCATCCCGGTGACCCAGGAGCTGATCTGCAAAGCCGTGCTCAATCCCACCAATGCCGACATCCTCATCGAGACCAAGTGCGTGGGGAGCGGAGGCCAGGGGATCGGGGGGCCTGCGTGGGTGGGCGGGGAAGCTGCACCCCGGATTCTGCCCACGGGTCTGTGGCCGGCCCCCTCCCGGCGTCACCTGATGCGCCAGGTTTCAAAGTAACCGACCCACGTCTGGCCAGATTTTAAGTGTTGGGAGCAGTCCTGGGAGTGCGATTGCCCGTTTTCAGTGGTGGAGGAGGTGCCAGTTCGGGGTGAATGGATATCCGTGTTGGGAAAGGTGTTTAAGGGGTCACTGCTCCCCAAAGGGTTCACGGGTCCAGAGGCGTTTGGGGGAGTAGCAGTGGCTCATGGTTGGGAAGGGGCCTTGCCCGAGATGTGTGGGGCCAGGAGTGTGGACAAGGCTGTGTTTTCAACCCTAAAGCTCAATGATGGCCCGGAACCTGTGATTTCTGTTTGTTTGTTGCTCCTGCATAATTTTTTTTAAAATATATTTTTTTATTGATTTTTTACAGAGAGAAACGGAGAGGGATAGAGAGTTAGAAACATCCATGAGAGAGAGACATCGATCAGCTGCCTCCTGCACACCCCCTACTGGGGATGTGCCTGCAACCAATGTACATGCCCTTGACCGTAATCGAACCTGGGACCTTTCAGTCCACAGGCTGACGCTCTGTCCACTGAGCCAAACCGGTTTCGGCTCCTGCATAGTTTAATGGTGGGTTTGGGCTAATGCCGGGCTTGGCATTTCCCCATTGAGGCCGAATAATTGCCGTAGGATCGGTCCGTGTGTGGTAGGGTGTTTGCATCTCTGCCTACCCTGCCCCCCCTCATTCCCCCTGGGAGCCCATAGTGCCTCCCCCCACTCCTCACGTCAGACGAAAGGTCTCGGGCGTCGCAGGGCGTCTGGCTGGGAGCCAGGGCGTGAAGCATGTGCAGAGGCTTGTGTTGGACCCTTTTGGGGTTCTGCCCGCGGGAGGAGAAGGTGCTTTCTGGGGGGCCCCGTGAAGCCCCCAGCCACGGCCTCGCAGCGACCCGCGGAGGGAGGTGGGCACGGTCCCCAGCCTGACGCCCGTCCCGCCCTCCCGTCCCACCCCCAGGCTGGTCCTCTCGCGCTTCGAGTTCGAAGGCGTGTCCTCGGGGGAGAGCGCGCTGGAGGCGGGCGAGGACGAGGAGGAGGTGTGGCTGTTCTGGCGGGACAGCAGCAAGGAGATCCGCAGCAAGAGTGTGCGGGAGCTGGCGCAGGACGCCAAGGAGGGCCAGAAGGAGGACCGCGACGTGCTCAGCTACTACCGGTGAGCGCCGGGCTGGGCGGTGGCGTCCGAGGGCGCGGGCAGGAGCGGGTGGGCGGGCCCTCAGCGGTCACAGGTGCCCTCCGGCGTCCAGCACGGAGACGATGATGCCGTTGAGGCGTGGAGGGTGAGGATTCGGCCGTGGCCTCTGGTGGGGCCGGGTCAGAAGGCGGACGTGCGCCGGCATCACCGGAGCGAAGAGCCTACCGCCTGGGTTCATGTCTGCCTCCTGCTCCTTTGCTTTTTTTTTTTAAATGTATTTTATTGACTTTTTACAGAGAGGAAGGGAGAGGGACAGAGAGCCAGAAACATCGATGAGAGAGAGACATCGATCAGCCGCCTCCTGCACGCACCCTACTGGGGATGTGCCTGCAACCAGGATACATGCCCTTGACCGGAATCGAACCTGGGACCTTTCAGTCCGCAGACCGACGTCCTGTCCACTGAGCCACACCGGTTTCGGCTGTTTATTCTTTTAATGCTTGACCAGCCTTCTCCCGAGAAGGAGAAACGGGGCCTCACGGTCAAGTTCAAGGCCGGGAGGTAACAGGTTGCGATGCGAGACCGGATGAGGGAGGAAGCCAGAGGCGTTGTGAGGTGGCGTGTGTGGATGTGTGAGGTCACAGAGGAGACATACATGAGACCCCGAAGGTATTAGGACGCTGCTGATGAGACGCACGTGGTCTCTGACCTACGGAATGGAAACGCAGCTGCAGGAGAGACCCCCATTTTCAGGCTGACACCACCCCCTATTTGGTTTGTAAAATGAACACGGCAGGTGGAATGGGTAGTGACATCATCCCTCCAGCTGAGCAGGGGGCAGGTGTGACGCTGGCCTGGCTGCCCCGCCCCTTTCCCCCACGAGGTCCTGGGCCGGACTCTGGTGTACGGAGCCGTGTCAGGCGGTGGACATGTGAGTCCCCAGGCCACACGTTGCTGCGGGGAGACCCGGGGCCTCCAAACAGTCCTGTCTCGTACCCCGCTCGTCCTCAGCCATTCCGGGGTGTGAGCGCCGTGTCCTTCTTTCCCCCCGCAGGTACCAGCTGAACCTCTTCGCCAGGATGTGCCTGGACCGCCAGTACCTGGCCATCAACGAGATCTCGGGCCAGCTGGACGTGGACCTCATCCTGCGCTGCATGTCGGACGAGAACCTGCCCTACGACCTGCGGGCCTCCTTCTGCCGCCTCATGCTGCACATGCACGTGGACCGCGACCCCCAGGAGCAGGTCACGCCCGTGAAGTACGCCCGCCTCTGGTCCGAGATCCCGTCCGAGATCGCCATCGATGAGTGAG
>PVJN01018945.1:0-38135 GCA_004026805.1 Lasiurus borealis
ACAGTCTGTTACTGGCACAAGAACAGACTTATAGTTCAATGGAACAGAACAGAGAACCCAGAAATCAACCCAAGCCTTTATGCTCAATTAGTATTTGACAAAAGAGGCAAGACCATACAATGAAATCAAGACAGTCTCTTCAGAAAATGGTGTTGGGAAAATTGGACAGATACATGCAAAAAAATGAAACTAGATCACCAGTTTACACCATATACAAGAATAAACTCAAAATGGTTAAAAGACTTAAATGTAAATTGTAAAACTATAAAAATCCTAAAAGAAAACATAGGCAAGAAAATTTCAGACATCTTTCATAGCAATATGTTTACATGTATATCTCCTGTAAGGCAAATGAAACTAAGGAGCAAATAAACAAATGGGACTAAGGCAAAATAAAAAGCTTCTTCACTGCAAAAGAAATCATCAACAAATGAAAAGAGAGCCCACTGTATGGGAGAACATATTTGGCAATGATACACATGGTAAAAGGTTAATATCCAAAATATATAAGGAACTCATACAACTTAAAAAAAGGAAGACAAACAATCCAATTTAAAAATGGGCAAAGAACCTAAATAGACACTTCTCCAAAGTGGTCATACAAAGAGCCAAGAGACATATGAAAAAGTGCTCCAAGACACTTATCATCCAAAAGATGCAAGTCAAAAGGACAATGAGGTATCATCTCACACCTGTCAGAATGGTTACCATCAACAAATGACAAGTGCTGATAGAAGGATGTGGAGAAAAGGGAACCCTAGTATCTTGTTGGTGGGAATGCAGACTGGTGCAGCCACTAAGGAAAACAGTATGGCATTTCCTCAAAAAATTAAATATGCAAATGACATTTGATCCAGTGATCCCACTTCTAGGAATATATCCTAAGAAACCCGAAGCACCAATCAGAAAGAATGTTCATAGTAGCACAATTTACAATAGCTAAGATCTGGAAACAGCCCAAGTGCCCATCAGTGGATAAAAAAGCTGTGGTACATTTATATCATGGAACTAGAGGCCCAATACATGAAGATTCATGCAAGAATGGGCCTTCCCTGGTTGCCAGCACCGCCTTAGCTCTGGCCAGAGCCGCCTTTTCGCTCTAACCTGGAGCCGCCTTTCTGCCTTCCCACACTGCCCAGAGACCTGGAGCAGCTGGAGTGGTGCAGGACGATTGCATCATCGCCATGGTGCCTGTGTATGTAAATAAACCCACCATCTTTGTAGAGTTAATTTGCATACCCACTCCTGAATGGCTGGTGGGTGTCACAAAGGTATGTCAATTAGCATGTTACTTTTTTGTTTTTGTTTTTTTCACATTTTTTATCGTTTAAAGTATTACACATAGTAGTACATATATCTCATTTTTTTCTCCCATTGACTTTCCCCCAGCCCCTGTCGCATTGTCCTCATCCTATCCCTTCAGTATCTTGTGTCCATTGGTTATGCTTATATGCATGCATACAAGTCCTTCAATTGATCTCTTTTCCTCCCTCCCCAACACTCCTCAGCCTTCCTGCTGTAATTTGACAGTTTGTTCGATGCTTTATTGCCTCTGTATCTATCTTTTTGTTCATCGGATTATAATGTTCTTTGTTTTCCATAAATGAGTGAGATCATGTGGTATTTTTCTTTCATTGCCTGGCTTATTTCATTTAACATACTTCTCTTCAGTTCCATCCATGCTGCTGCAAATGGTAAGAATTGCTTCTTTTTTATAGCAGCATAGTATTCCATTGTGTAGATGTACCATGGTTTTCTAATCTACTCATCTGATGGGCACCTAGACTGTTTCCAAATCTTAGCTATTGTAAATTGTGTTACTATAAACATAGAGATGCATAAATTTTTTCTGATTGGTGTTTCTAGTTTCTTAGGATATATTCCTAGGAATGGGATTACTGGGTCAAATGGGAGTTCCATTTTTAGTTTTTTGAGGAATCTCCATACTGTTCTCCATAGTGGCTACACCAGTCTGCATTCCCACCAGCAGTGCACGAGGGTTCCTTTTTTCCGAATCCTTGCCAGCACTTGTCGTTTGTTGAGTTGTTCATGATAGCCATTCTGACAGGTGTGAGATGGTACCGAATTGTCTTTTTGATTTGCATCTCTCGGATAATTAGTGACTTTGAGCATGTTTTCATATGTCTCTTGGCCTTTCCTCTGTCTTCTTTTGAAAAGTATCTATTTAGGTCCGTTGCCCATTTTTTTTATTGGAAAATTTATCTTCCTTTTATTAAGTTGTATGAGTTCCCTGTAAATGTTGGAGATTAAACCTTTATCAGTGATAACATTGGCAAATATGTTCTCCCATACAGTAGGTTTTCTTGTTGTTTTGTTGATGGTTTCTTTTGCTGTGCAAAAACTTTTTATTTTGATGTAGTCCCATTTGTTTATTTTCTCTTTAGTTTCCATTGCCCTAGGAGCAGTATCAGTAAAGAAGTTCCTTCAGCATATCTCTGAGATTTTGCTGCCTGTGAATTCCTCTAGTATTTTTATGATTTCCTGTCTTATGTTTAATTTCTGTATCCATTTGGGGTTTATTTTTGTGTATGGTGTAAGCTGGTGGTCTACTTTCATTTTTTTTGCATGTATCTGTCCAATTTTCCCAACACCATTTATTGAAGAGACTGTCTTGACTCCATTGTATGTTCATGCCTCCTTTGTCAAATATTAATTAAGCATAGTGGTTTGGGTCGATATCTGGATTCTCTATTCTATTCCATTGGTCTCTATGTCTGTTCTTGTGCCAGTGCCAGGCTTTTTTCTTTTTAGAACAGTAGTTTTGTAATATAGCTTGAAATCTGGTATTGAGATCCCACCTACTTTGTTCTTCTTTCTCAGGATTTCTGTGGCTATTCGGAGTCTTTTTTTTTTTTAATATATTTTATTGATTTTTCACAGAGAGGAAGGGAGAGGGGTAGAGAGTTAGAAACATCAATGAGAGAGAGACATTGATCAGCCGCCTCCTGCACACCCCCTACTGGGGATGTGCTTGCAACCAGGATACATGCCCTTGACCAGAATCGAACCTGGGATCTTTCAGTCCGCAGGCCAATGCTCATCCACCGAGCCAAACTGGTTTGGGCTCGGAGTCTTTTTTTATTCCAGACAAATTTTTGGAGAGTTCGTTCTAGGTCTGTGAAATATGCTGTCGGTATTTTAATGGGGAGTACATTGAATCTATAGATTGATTTGGGTAGTATGGACATTATAATGATGTTGATTCTCCCAACCCATGAACATGGTATGTTCTTCAATCTGTTTATGTCTCCCTCTATCTCTTTTTTTTTTTTCAGTGTCCTGTCATTTTCTGTATATAGGTCTTTACCTCCTTAGTTAAGTTTAGTCCTAGGTATCTTACTGTGCAGCAGTAAAAAAGAAGAATCTCTTATCCTTTGAGACAGCATAGAAGGACCTGAAGAGTATCATGCTAATTAAAATAAGTCAATCTGAGAAAGATAAGATCAGATGGTCACGCTCATATGTGGAATCTAAGTAACAAAATAAACTAATGAACAGAGTGGATCCAAAGACATGGAAGCATGGAACAGAGTATGAAATCTCAGAGGGAAGGAGGGGGAGAGTGGGTGGGTCGGGGGTAATCAACCAAAGACCTTGTATACATATATGCATCGCCCAGGGACACAGAAAATAGGGTGGTAAAGGCCTGGAGCAGAGGCAGACTGGAGGCGGTCAATGGAGGGGAAAGGGGGACATATGTAATACTTTCAATAATAAATAATTATTTTTTTAAAAACTGGAGACAAAAAAAGGATGATTGTATTTCATTTTATGGTGTGATTTGAGGGTTAAAGTAAACATATTAAGTCATACTATATAAAGTGTGTGTATATATGTATATGTATGTTTATATATATCTACATATATTATAGATAAGTATATCTGTACTTTCTTTTTTGTCCCATTGATCTTTCTGTATCAACATCCCAATTAGTTTAATTATTTTGGTTTCATAATAAATGTAACTATTTAACCTATAGGTTAAATACATATTTAAACATATGACATATATTGATTATCTAACATAAGTATGTTTTATTTATTTTGTTTTCATGATGAAGGTTAACTGATAAGGTAAGGTCCATCTTCCTATTCATCTCTTTAAATGCCTACTTCACACTTGGCCACCATGGCTCAGTCTTTGAGTGTCAACCCATTGTTCGATTCCCAGTCAGGGCACATGCCCAGGTTGGGGTCTCGATCCCCAATAAGGGGTGTGCAGGAGGCAGCCAATCAATGATTATCTCTCATCATTGATGTTTCTATCTCTCCCTCCCTCTTTCCTTCTTGTCTAAAGCCTACCTCCTTCCCTGTGGCCATGCGTGGTAAGTAAAAGATGGCTTCCTTTCCAGAGGAGTCGGCCTTGCCTTACTTGTAAGATCTGTGACTGTTTTGTTTCACATATTATGTGAAGTGGTCCACTTTTGATGTCCAGGCTTTTCCACTTCCTGTCTCTGGGAGCCCTGGCTGCCAGGGAAGACACCCAGCTGTGCTAGAGAGCCTGGTCTTCCAAGTCTCCCTATCCATGTGCTACCCCTGTGTGCCAAGTCAAATTGGACCTGCAGCGCTGTCTGCCAGCTGAATACCACAGGTGGCCTCAGTCTACACACATGTAGATTGCCCACTGAGCCCTGCCACAGCCCTGGCCCACAGTCACCAGGTCAGTTCCATAGAGTGGCAGTTGTCTTGAGCCACCATGAATTAGGGTGATCTGCTGCACCGTGACACATCACATGACAGGCAGTGACTCCCTGGGAGGGTAGACTCTCCTGCCCGTTGACCTCAAGTGAGAGTGTGACCTGCTTTGGCCAGGGTGTCCAAGCAGAGAGGGCGCACGCGGGTCAGCACAAATGCCAATCATTGTTCCCTGTAGCTCCTTGGCTTTCCCTCCCATGGGAATGGCCTGTTCTGACGGGGCTGCTCCTACTGCCTGGGTCCTGCAGCATGAAGTCACGTGGAGCAGAGTTGCAACTGACTCACAGCCAGCAGTATCGGTACCGAGTGAGCAAGAAGTCACCCCCTGCTGTTACAAGCCATGGAGATGAGGTACAGGTTCTCCGTGGCCACAGCCATGCCTATTGAGGCCCTGCACGCCTTAACTCTCTCCCCTTTCATCGTTACTGGGAAAGTTCATTTTCCACGATAATGCCCATAAAAGAATGTCCAAACCCAAAGGAAAGTTTTGTAAGAGCTTATTTGAGCCAAATTTTTGAGGACTTGCCTAAAAGCAAGATTTCAAGGGATTGAGAAAATGCTCCAGCAAATGGCAGGTTTGCTATTTCTTTTATGCATTAGAATCAAAGGGGATACCAAAAGAGAGTTACAGGAAATCCACTGGTGGCCGCTAAGGAGGTGTGTGTGGGGAGGGGGAAGGCGGGGTAGCCAAGCTGGGAAATCTAGGACTGAATGAATACAAAGCTAAGTGGAGGAATGCCTCATATTGGCAGGCACATCACAATTAGGTAATGTCCACAGCACATAGAGATGGTATTCAGGAGTGAGATGACGATGTGGGGTTTTGGGGTCTGTGCTGTGGTGCTGATGGTTTGCTCGCAAGGGATCTGAGGCAGAAACTTACTCTGACATCCTGAAGGCATGTTCTCCTAGATCTGTGGTCAGCAAACTGAATCTATTTTGAAGAAGTGGCCTTAGAAGAAGTTTAAGTTTAAAAAATTTGGCTCTCAAAAGAAATTTCAATCGTTGTAACTGTTGATATTTGGTTCTGTTGACTAATGAGTTTCCACCACTGTCCTAGGTCATGAGAACAGTGGCAGGGCTCACTTAAGGTAAAGACTGATCTTTGCTAAGGAAGCTATAGGGCTGGGACATGACTACCTGCCATGAGCTGAGCAGTTGGAAATGTTTATGTTCAGACAGACCATTCTGCATTGTTACTGTTGGCCACTGAGTTTGTGAGTCCTGCCATGCAGGCCCTCCTGAGCTTGTCAGATGTAGTAAAAGGCCCCTTTGCCATTTACAACAGACTGAAAAATGACATTTTTGTTTCTGGCATCCCCGATAGCTACAGGCATTCTTATTCTGACCCGTGACAAGTAAAGGGTAGTCTTTGAGGGGAGTATACTTCTGGAGAAAATTTTCCTCAGTGATCAAAATAGATGGACATAAAAGGAATTGTGTAACTCTAGCCACTCAGACACCCTTTCTACACTCTATTCTATGAGGACGCAATGGCTAGAGCTACAGCACCCACCTTGAAACCATGAGTAAAAAATCCTAAGAATTAAAAGCCAAATATACCAAGGAGTGGAAGGTTAATAAGATCTTAGATCTTGACTCTAGCAGTCAGTGGCTGACAAACTTATTAGTCAACAGAGGGGTAAATCGCGGCTTGCGAGCTACATGTGGCTCGCAAGCCACAGTTTGCCGACCACTGTTCTAGCTGGTTTTGCTCAGTGGATAGAGCATCTATCTGCCTGTGGACTGAAGGTCCCAGGTTCAATTCTGTTCAAGGGCATGTACCTCAGTTGCAGGCATGATCCTCGGCCCTGCAACCAATCGGTATTTCTCTCAATCTCTCCCCATCCCATCCACTCTCTCTAAAAAAATCAATGGAAGAAGTATCCTTGTGTGAGGATTAACAACAGAAAGATCTTGGATCCTTAAAATTGTTAGGCATTCAACAATTCTGAGACTGCCTACCACCAAAAAAAATCTTATAATGTGAGATAATTATCTTAATTGTTTAAGTGCTGTTGATAATTCTGTTTTTACAGCAAACCAAACTAATTAACATATAATTATCTGTTGATTTTGCCTGCCCAATATATAGCCCTCTTCTTCTGATAACAGCATTTTGGTTTTTCCTTAGGGAATCAACACACCACACACACACACACACACACACACACACACACACACACGCTACATTTAATTCAAGTGAGATTGCACTCTCCAGTTTCTGGGGTGAACATGTGACCAGGCTGGCCAATCATAATGGTATATTCACCTGGCTGCAGTGAGGAGCTAAAAGTTCACTTCTGGGAGCTTGGGCAGGACTGTGTGGAGAGCTCTTTTCATTGGGATTGCTGCTTAAGAATGAAACCAACACAAAGAAAAGCAGAGCTGAGATAGAAAAAAAAAAGACTAATTTCTTTTTTCTTTTAATATATTTAATTGATTTTTTTTACAGAGAGGAAGAGAGAGGGATAGAAAGTCAGAAACATAGATGAGAGAGAGACATCGATCAGCCTCCTCCTGCACTCCTTGCATTGGAGATGTGCCTGCAAGCAAGGCACATGCCCCGGACCGGAATCAAACCTGGGACCTTTCAGTCCGCAGGCGGACGCTCTATCCACTGAGCCAAACCAGTCTCAGCAAAAGACTAATTTCTGATGACATCATTGAGCCTTGAGGACTCAAATTTTCCTTGTCTACCTTTGGACTTTTCTTACAGTTATATGAACCAATAAAATTTTATTCTTCCATAAACTGGTTAACAGTGGAAAAAGTCCTATTATAGACCAGAGTTCTAGTTGACAGATAAGGTGCAGGGGCCTCTGAGGAAGTAAAGCAGGGGTGGGAATGGAAAGGGTAGGGGAAGGACAAGACACAGCAGCTCGGCCACGACACTGCTGTTGGTATCTGCCTCTTTCACAGATCACAGGAGGCCTGCATGCAGGACTGCTGACTCAGTGACCAGAAGTACAGTAATAATACAGAATGGTCTGAAGGGCAAAGTGCCCTCCTCAACATTGTACGGAGAATAATTAAAAGGGCCCAGACACAGTCTCAGAGCTCCGACACTCAAGTTATTTCTACTGAACCACACCCATTCTCAGGTAGGGCAAGAGCCAGGTCTGCACATTGCCTGATAAACAGCCAGAGTTTTATTGGCCTTTTCTGGGTGGGGCTGAGGGCAACTTAGTTTCCTTCTATTTGAGAGTCGGGTTCAGAATTCTGACTGTCTTCCTGGTCAACTAGGAAGAGGCAATGGTTGCCACCATAGGTCCCCCCAGTGTCATTACTTGGGTCCTCTGCTTGTTCCTCTCCTCGGGTACCCTGCACATACTGTCTCAGTCAGTCACCTTGGCAACAAAAAGGGGTTTCGTCATGAGCTTCCATCTTTTCTCCAGATGTGTAGATGGCTTCTTCCAGAAAAAGCCAGCTCAGCCCCAGCCCTTCCCAGCAGCTCTAATGGAGCAAGAGGGGTCAGCTCCAGTGCCCGCTCAGACCTCCCCCACCCCAGCATTCTGGGCCCCTCTCCAGTGAGGATCCAGGGCATAGACCTAGTGTCACTGCACCCCTGCACAGCATGGTACCCTCCCCTGAGGACTCTGTCTTCACAGCCCAGCATGTGGGCAAGTTCAAGCTGACCCTACCCCTGCCCTAGCTCTCCAAGCTCACACAGTCTTACCAGGTCTGCACACAAATGTCAGCAGAAGATAGTTGCTTTCAGCATTTCCAGCTCCATAGTACAGCATCTGTCCAATAGCCCTGCCACTTGTCCTGGGACTTGACTTGGGGAAGGGCCTCCATTTCCCTGGCCAAGCTCTACCGATCCCAGTCTGACCAGCAGGCAGCCTGAGACCCAGGATGTCCAGCTCCCGAGGCTGCCTCCACAATGGTCCCATAGGACGCAGACTCCCAGGACCAGCTGCCTGCAGCCAGCAGCTCCCCAAGTGTGGGAAGCAGACCCCTCATGCACATAAGGTGACTTTCTGGGGGTAACACTACAGCTCTAAATCACACTGACTCTTGGCCTTCTTTAGCAAAACAAAAACAAACTAAGGAGAAAATAAACAAAGGGAACTACATCAAAATAAAAAGCTTCTGCACAGCAAAAGAAACCATCATCAAAATGAAAAGGAAACCCACTGCATAGGAGAACATATTTGCCAATGATAAGGTTTAATATCCAAAATATATAAAGTACTCATACACCTCAACAAAAGGAAGACAAAAAATCCAATTAAAAATTGGGCAGAAGACCTGAATAGACATTTCTCCAAAGAGGACATACAAATGACCAAGAGACATATGAAAAAATGTTTAACAATGCCAGCTGGCATGGCTCAGTGGTTGAGCATCAACCTATGAACCAGGAAGTCACCTTTCGATTCCCAGTGAGGGCACATGCCCAGGTTGTGGCTCAATCCCCAGTGTGAGGAGTGCAGGAAGCAGCCTATCAATGATTTTCTCTTATTGATGTTTCTATCTCTCTGCCTTCCTCTTTGAAATCAATAAATATATATATTTTTTAAATGCTCAAAGTTACTAAACATCAGAGAAATGCAAACTAAAACTACAATAAGATATCACTGCACACCTTTGAGACTGCTACAATCAATAAATAAGTGCTGGTGAGAATGTGGAGAAAAGGGAACCCTAGTTCACTGCTAGTGAAGAATGCAGATTGGTGCAGCCACCATGGAAAACAGCATGGAAGTGCCTCAAAAAATTAAAAATGGAACTGCCATTTGACCCAATGATCCCACTTCTGGTAATATATCCTGAAACCCCTGAAATATCAATCAGAAAAAAATATATATATGCACCCTTATGTTCAGAGCAATGTTATTTACAATAGCCAAGATCTGGAAACAGCTCATCAGCAGATGATTAAATAAAAAAGCTGTGGGACATTTATACAATAGGATACTATGCAGCTGTAAAAAGGAGGTATCTCTTACCCTTTGGAGCAGCCTGGATGGACCTGGAGACAATTATGCTAAGTGAAATGAGCTAAACTGAGAAAGACAAATATCACATGATCTTACTTATTTGTGGAATCTGATGAACAAAATGAATTGACCAATAAAATAAGATCTGAAGCATAGAGGCATGAAACAGACTGACATACCTCGGTGTGGAAATGAGGGACAATAAGATATAAACCAGAGCACTAACACTTACTAAAGGCCCAGTACATGAATTCGCGCACCCGTGGGGTCCCTCGGCCTGACCTGAAGCCATTGGGCTGAAACTGGCAGTCCAATGCACCTGCCACTCCTGCCTACTGCTCCTGGCCCTGCTATGCTTGCCTTGGGCTTGAGCCCAGTCAGTACTGATTGGGAGAGGCTTACATGCCTCAGTGGCACCTGCCAGCCATGAGTCTGGAGCCCATTAGTCAGCTGAGCAGTGCTACCACTGTGGGAGTGCACTGACCCCAAGGGGCAGCTCCTGAATTGAGTGTCTGCCCCTTGTGGCCACTGCATGTCATAACAACCGATTGACAGGTCATTCAGTCACTTAGGCTTTTATGTATAGATATATGCATAGCCCATGGACAGGGCAATAGGGTGGTAAATGCCTGAGGGTAGGGGTGGGGAGAAAAATGGGAAACATCTGTAATACTAACAACAATTAAAAATATATTTAATAGGAATAACCAAGATGGCGGCATAGGTAAACACCTAAACTGCTGCCTCATACAACTTTTTCAAAACTACAACTAAAAGACAAAATGGATATCATCCAGAACCATAAGAAGGCTAGCTGAGTGGAAATTCTACAAGTAGAAAGAAAGAAAAGCACACTGAGACTAAGAGGAGCTGCAGGAGGCAGAGGTACTGAGTCACGCGTGCAGAGAGGTCTGGCAACTGAGTGCGCGGCTGGCTTTCTCAAGCAGGAGAGAGACAAAAGCTCTTGACTGCATTGAACGCCAGTTCCAGGAGAGACTCTGGGGACCCAGACTCATTCGGGGAGAAACTGGACTGTCTGACAGCAGGTGGAACTCGAGGGCAGCTTTCTCTCAGAGGTGCTGGCAGTGATTACCATGGGACACTGAGACACAGGGGTCTATTAGGGCAGGGCTGACAGGAAACCAAGGCAGTCTGTTCTGCCCTGAGACTCAGCTCCATCCAAGCTGAGTACAGAGGCTTTTGCAAGTCTTGTCTCAGAAGAGTCTCCAGCACAGTTCTTCCAGCATAGATACAGCTAATCCTCACAGCCAATTGGCCTGGAGGTCAATTGCTTCCAGTGATACCAACAACAAGCAAGGCTTAACTACAAGACTGTGCATACAGCCCACAAAGGGGTGCACCAAGAGTGTCCACATCATATAGGGGAGAGAAACCAAGATGGGGGCATAAGTGAACACCTAAACTGCTGCCTCGCACAACAATTTCAAAACTACAACTAAAAAACAGAACAAACATCATCCAGAACCACAGGAAAGCTGGATGAATGGAAATTCTACAACTAGAAGGAAAAAGAGGGGCTCACAGAGACTCAGAGGAGCTGCAAAAAGCTGAGGTACAGAGACTCAAGGGGAGAGGACAGGCAGCAGAGTGCCTGGCTGGTATCCTCTAGCGGGAGACAGAAACTCCCGACTGCATTGAACCCCAGTTCCAGGTGAGACTCATATGGGGGGAGTCTGGACTGTCGTGAAAAGGGAGGAGTGCACAGAAACTTAGGGGAGCTGAGAAAGACAGAGGTCTGGAGGTGTGCGAGCCAAGTGCACACACACAGGGCTGACTGCTGATTGTGCCTCTGGCTTTCTCTAGTGGGAGGAAGACAGAACCTCACAACTGCACTGAAATCCACTTCAACTGCACTGAATTCCAGTTTCGGGCAAGACCCTGGGGACTCAGACTCATACAGGTCCCTGGAGCGCGCAGAAACTCAGGGGAACTGGAAAGGCAGAGGTCTAGAGGCATGCGAGCATGAGTGCACAGAGAGGGCTGCACCAATTACCGAAGGCATTTCTGGGTTTGATGTCCAGAGAGTGAGTTCCAAATGGCCTGTGCCCTGGCCGCCAGAATGCTGCTCCCTCTAGAAGACCAAGTCTCCCCCTCCTGAGCAAGGAGGGGTCAGGGCACTTTCATGCCCTCTGCTCCCCTTTCCACCAGAACAGCAGTGAAGTCTTGGGGATCCCCCGGGGACCCACACTGGTCGTTGGCACAGAGCAGGAGTGGGTGGAAGGCCTTTCCTGAGAGCCTGCGGCACAGGGTCTGCTCGGCGCTTGTGGATACTGGGGAACCTCTTATGGATGCTTGTCACTAGGAGTCAGTCTGGCTGGAAGCTTTAGGTCAGTGTTTCTAAAAGTTTGGTCTTCAGATGTTCCACATCTCTTATTTAAAATATAGATTTTGGCGCGCTCCTGGAAACACGCCTTGTCTTTACCTCCTCTCCCTCTCTTCCTTCCCCTCCCTAAACTGCTAACACCTAAACTGCTGCTTTGCACAATTTCAAAACTACAACTACCCCTCCCCTCCTTCTTCCTACCTCATGTACTTTACCGTTAGCTTCCTCACTCCCAAATTCCAAGGGTCCTTCCTTTACCTCCATAACTTGTTTCCTAAGCCCATTTCTTCTAGAAATTACTTCTTCTACCTCTGTGATTTACCAAATAAATGCTCTCTTATAGCTCGGTTCTTGGATCTGAATTCTTTTGTAGCTGAAATCCAAGCACTGAGGCTGCTGATCCAGGTTGGGTCTGACCCCAGTAGTCAGCACCGGTTGCCGTCCCTGCCACTTGCTTCCATGTTCATCCATGTGGTAATATGTATCAGCCTACAGCAAGTATGTCAAACTCGCGTCCTGAGGGCCTCATGCAGCCCACAATGAATATTTTTGCAGCTCAGCTGATATAATGGTATGTAAGAAACATTTTAATAAAAACTTAATAACTTAATGTTTACAATATCCTGTTATACATAATTATTAATAACAAACTATGATGTTCGCTAATTACTGATTATTATAACCATGTTGCATTCATTTCCCTTATGTGCCTTTCACACAGGCACACCATTTCTCCCCACTAATACCAGCAGCGAATATTTTAGCAGCAATGGCCACATCCTTAGTCTTGGACTTCTTTGGTGAGCGCAACAGGAAATGTTTCGCTTTTGGAGAACAAGAACAATAGGTTTATTTGCTTTACACTTATTAATTTACACAGTTATTCAGTGTCTGGTAAGTTAATGTTCAAGAAAAAAATTAATTTTTATTAAAATGTTCTTTTATGTTAACGATTATTGATTTATTTCAGTCCTTTGTATTCAGCATGTCTCTATCGAAATAAACCTACATTTCTATGAAAATTGAAGCTTTTGTTTTTTTATGGCTCACATAAATTTAAACCTTGTTTATTTGGCCCATGTTAGCCTTTGAGTTTGACATGCTTGTTGTAGAAAGTCTGTAAGATTAATTTGGAACTGTTGATATAATCGTTAGGTCCGATCAAATAATTGAATCAGCATCCCCATGTCTGGGAACTGACATTTAGAACACTTTACAACCAACAACATTCCCTTTTGCTCAGACCAGCGGTCTCCAATCTTTCGGACCTCATGGACCACCAGTGGTTCACGGACCACTGGTTGGTGACAATTGGCTTAGACCACATTCCACTTACTAAGACCATTATCCTTCCCCTGGGTACCTTTCTAGGATTCAGACCCACCCAGAGAGTTCTCATCCAGAAAGAGCCTGCTTAGAGTCCTTTAAAAACTCTGACTCCTCACCCATGGGTGCTAGCACCACTTTGGGGCTCAGCCCATCTGGTTTGCAATTCCTTATTACTTTTGGCCTCCTGCATTCCTCTTTCAATGGCCCTAGCAATTATGTCTTGTGCTTTGTTCAAGTTATGTTTCTTAAAGCTAAAAGCGTGTCTAAAATGTCTTCATAAAAGTCCATCTACGAAATGCTGGTTGTTTGCTTTTTTGTTTATTATTGAAAATTGAGGTTTCTAAGAGTTCAAAGTATAAATGAAGTTGGAAAGAAATAGTATGGTTTTGGTAATAGGATGTATAAGGGATGGAAATATATTTTGAAGGAAAAAGAAAGTGAATTGTTTTAAAGCTGGTTGTTTCTGGATGAGTAAAAAGACTTGGGAAAGTTGTAGAAAGGTTTGTGAATGTTATAGAAGGTTTGTAAAGAGAAATGTTAAAAGAAAGTTATAATGACAGGCCAAATTGAAACTAAACTTAATACAATAAATACATTGCTTTTAATTTGACTTTAATAAAAGTGACAGTGATTTTAGGGGGAAAATGTGTTTCAATAACTATAATAATATAGTTATCAATATTAGCGCCTATTTCAATTAATTGTCTTCAAAATTTTATTTTTTACCTATGAGTTGAACTGGATCCTGAATTTTTCTAATGTTCTTAAATATTTGACTACAACCCTCAAACTAATGTTTCATTTTTCTCAAGTCCTTTGACTTGGAATTAATGAGAATTAAATGTTTTTTTCTTTCCACTGAACCATTTTTCAAAATTCTTGTCATTCTTTTGCCCCAATAAATATTTTTAATAATATTTTTATTGATTTTTTTTTTTAGAGAGAGGGAAAGACAGAGAGAAATATCACCCAGGCTGGGGAGGAGGCCACAATCAGTCATATGCCCTGGATCAGAATCGAACCCAGGAGTCTTTCTCTCCACAGGCCCATGCTCTATCCACTAAACCAAACCATCTAGGGCTGCCCAATATGATTTATAACAGGGTTTGTCTCTACCAGATTACAAACCCTAGTCATACTCAAGAAATACCACCTCTGGACACCATCGCCACCTCCTTCCCTGCCCAGGCCTCATCGCCCCTGTCAGAGAGCAAGGATCTCTTGGCTCTGAAGAAAAATGTCACTCCTTTTCAGCAGGAAGCAGTTACAGAAAAGACCCTGTGCTCCTATTCTCAGAAATAATTCAGAGGCAAGGTCCTTCAGGGGGATATTGCAGGTAGTTAGACAGACATGAGCACAGTAAGGACAATGGGTCAGTTATTAGATTTCACCAGGGTGGAAAGCCCTAGGTGCCAAGCAACAGGACAATCAATTGTAGGGTTTGGGCCTCCCTCAACCCCAGGGTGACTCTTCCTGCCTTAGCATATCAATGGTCATGTGGTGTGGACCCCCTCCCTAAAGATAACATCTAGGCCTCGGTAGTTATTTCACTGCCAGGACCAGCTGCATTGAAGAATGACCCCCTCCCCTGGTGCCAGCCAATCAGTGGAGACCACAACCCTGAAAGGACACACCTGGAAAACTGCTGGCTATTTTAGAAGATCTTCCCTTGGAACGTCCCCTAAAATCTCCACCTCTAACATCCCTAGGACGTAAGACCTCCTGTGCTCTCCCTCCTGGGAGAACACCTGAGCCTTTCCCATTTCCCTCCCCTTTCCCTCCCCCCGCGCCCCCCTACCCCCCAGGCACCTTACATTACCTTCCTCACTCCCGGGTCTACAGCCCGTCCTTTATTGCTATAAATTGCTTTCTAAGCCCATTTCATCTAGGAATTACTTCTACCTCTGTGAGTTACCAAATTAACTGTTCTCTTACAAACATAAATAAATAGATAGATAGATAGATAGATAGATAGATAGATAGATAGATAGATTTTTCTGGAAACCCAAGGAGCTCTCAAAAGGGGCCAAGGGTCTGAACATTATAATTCATGGTATTTACCATCAACAAAATTTAAGAAACACTATGATGGGGAAATTAGGCCAGTTATAAAGAAAGTCAGCCACCATCTATCATATCTCTTCTATTTCTCTTTATATACAAATCTTCCCCACATTGCCTAGAAACAAGAGCCACTCTGAGTTTTATACCCCTTATCGCCCCCCCCCACACACTTTAATAGGTCCAGAGACTAAACAAACACCCTTAATCACAAAGTCTGTGTTCAGATGACAGTCCTGACTAAAACCCCAAAATTCCCTCAGAAATCAAATACCCTCTTTGCTTCCTCCCCTCAACTAGGAGACTCATCTATCAGAATCACCCTGCAATCGGAACACTAACGTTGGAACGAGTTCTTATTGACCCCAGACAGTACCAGAGGTCCAATGGTTCACAGTCCTACCCTGTGACCTCGGACTCCCAATGTCAGAAAATGCCAGGAGTCAGATGCTCCTCAACACTGCCCTCGTACAGCTTCCCACAGGCACAGGCAGTGTATGCCCACATTCTGGAAGGTGTGCTACATCTGAAGTGGACTTTGTCCAGAAGCACCGGAGACAAGGCGCTGAGAGCTGAGTGCTGGTGAAGTGACCCAGGAAGCACTGGCAGTAGAGAGACAGGACCAGCAGGGGCCAGCCCAGGGCTCTCACAAGAAGGGTAACGCTCTGCCTGCTGGAAGTTTCTAAAACTGAAGAGAACCTGCCTGGAAGTGGCCCCTTCTGAGGGTAAGAAACAATATTAACCACAATTTTTATCTGCCATTGGCTGAGGCCTGCTCCAAGGGTCAGTAGCTCCCTGGCGCTTCAACCTGCCTTTCACACAGGCTGCGTGCATGCATAGCCAGCAAAGCCCTTGAGAGTGTCACCCATGCTTGGGGGAAGAAGCCATTGAGGATCCTCAAAAATTAAAACAGCCCTGGCTGGTTTTGCTCAGTGGATAGAGTATCAGACTGTGGACTGCGGACCAGATCAATTCCAGTCAAGGGCATGTAACTCTTTTGCAGGCTCAATCCCTGGCTCTGGTTGGGGGCCCATGCCGGAGGCAAGCAATGGATGTCTCTCTCACATCACTGTTTCTCTCTCTCTCTCTTTCTCTCTCTCTCTCTGATTTTCTCCCTTTACTCTCTCTAAAAATCAATGGAAAAATATCCTCGGGTGAGGATTAAAATAAAATAAAATAGAACTACCATATGATCCAGCAGTCCTGTTCCAGGATAACTACCCAAAGGAAATTAAATCAGGGTCTCAAAGAAACTGCACCCCTTTTTAACTACAACCTTATTCACAACAGCCAGGACATGGGAACAACCCAAATGTCCGTCAACAGATGCATGTGGCACATACTATTCCAGTGTATGCTTGGCTTTGTGGATAGAGCATCAGCCTGAGGACTGAGGGTCCCAGATTCCAATCAAAGGCATGTACCTCAGTTGCAGGCTCAATCCTCACCCTGGTTAAGGCATGTGTGGGAGGCAACAAATCGATGTGTCTCTTTCATATTGATGTTTCTCACAGTCTCTCTCTCTCCCTTTCACCTTCTCCAAAAATCAATGAAAAAGTATCCTCCAGTGAGGATTACAAAAACAAAAAAGAGGAAATCCTACCTTTTGTGACAATATGGGGAGACCTGGAGGCATTATGCTAAGGGAAATAAGGCAGCCACAGTATTCTTTCTGATGGCTTCTGTTATGTAAGGCCTCTAAATAGTCAAAGGTATAGAAGTAAACAAAATGGTGGTTACCAGAGGATGGTACAGGGGGACTTAGGAAACTGCTGTTCAATGGGTATAAAGTTACAGTTATACATGGTAAGTTCCAGAGCTCTGCTGTACCACATAGTGCCTGTATTAATAAGGTACTGTCCACTTAAAAATTTGTTAAGCAGGTAGGCCTCATGGTAAAGTGCTCTTAGCACATAAATACAAAAAAAAAAAGGAAAGCCAGGCTCACCAAGAAGCAAAAAGGACTCAAACAAAATCAGAAATGATAGAGGTGAAATAACAACAGACCCCACAGAAATACAAAGGATTGTTAAAAAATATTATGAACAACTCTATTCTAACAAACTAAACAACCTGGAGGAAATGGACATATTCTTTAAAAAATACAACCTTCCAAAACTCAATCAGGAGGAATCTAAATATCTCAATAGACCAATAATTATGGAAGAAATTAAAGCAGTCATCAAAAAGCTTCCAGCAAACTAAAGCCCAGGTCCAGATGGCTTCACAGGAGAGTTATAACTAAACATTCAAGGAAGAACTAAAATCTAACCTCCTCAGAGTATTCCAAAAAATTCAAGAGGAAGGAACACTTCCGAACTCATTCTATGAAGCCTGCATCACCCTAATACCAAAACCAGATAAAGACAACACAGTGAAAGAGAATTATAGTCCAATATCCCTCATGAACATAGATGCCAAAATCCTCAACAAAATTTCAGCAGTCCATCAGAAAGATCATACACCATGACCAAGCAGGATTTTTACCAGGGATGCAAGGATGGTACAATATCTGCAAATCAATAAACGTGATACATCACATAAACAAAATGAGAGATAAAAATCACCACATAGTCATATCAATTGATGCAGAAAAAGCATTTGACAAAATCCAGCACCCTTTCTTGATAAAAACTCTCAGCAAAGTGGAAATAGAAGGATCATACCTCAACATCATAAAAGCCATATATGATAAACCCTCAGCTAACATAATACTCAATGGGCAAAAACTAAAACCATTTCCCCTAAGAACAGGAACAAGACAGGGATGCCCTCTCTCATCTCTCCTATTTGACATAGTACTAGAAGTACTAGCCAGTGCTATCAGACAAAAAGAAATAAAAGGCATCCAAATAGGAAAAGAAGAAGTAAAACTGTCCTTATTTGAGATGACATGATACTGTACATAGAAAACCCTAAAGACTCCATCAAAAAATTATTGACTTAATAAGTGAATTTGGCAAGGTGGCAGGATACAAAGTTAACGCCAAGAAATCTATGGCATTTCTATACACCAGTAGTGAACTTACAGAAAGAGAGACTAAAAAAGCAATCTCATTTACCATCGTATCAAAAAAATAAGATACCTAGGAATAAACTTAACTAAAGAGGTAAAAGACCTATATGCAAAAAAACTATAGGACACTGAAAAAAGAGATATAGGAAGATGTAAACAGATGGAAGAAAAGTCATGGATTAGTAGAATCAACATCATCAAACCATACTACCTAAAGCAATCTATAGATTCAATGCACTCCCCATTAAAATGCCAATGGCATATTTCACAGACCTAGAACAAACTCTCCAAAAATTCATCTGGAATAAAAATTTAAAAAAACCCTGAATAGCCATAGCAATCCTGAGAAAGAAGAACAAAGTAGCTGTATTACAAAGCCACTGTTATCAAAACAGACTGGTACTGGCATAAGAACAGACATATAGACCAATGGAATAGAATAGAGAATCCAAATATTGATCCAAACCACTATGCTCAATTAGTATTTGACAAAAGAGGCATGAACATATCATGGAATCAAGATAGTCTCTTCAATAAATGGTGTTGGGAAAATTGGACAGATACATGCAAAAAAATGAAACTAGACTACCAACTTACACCATATACAAAAATAAACTCAAAATGGATACAGAAATTAAACATAAGACAGGAAATCATAAAAATACTAGAGAAATCCACAGGCAGCGAAATCTCAGACATATGCCAAAGGAACTTCTTCACTGATACTGCTCCTAGGGCAATGGAAACTAAAGAGAAAATAAACAAATGGGACTACATCAAAATAAAAAGTTTTTGCACAGCAAAAGAAACCATCAACAAAACAATAAGAAAGCCCACTGTATGGGAGAACATATTTGCCAGTGTTATCACTAATAAGGGTTTAATCTCCAACATTTACAGGGAAGTCATACAACTCAACAAAAGGAAGATAAACAATCCAATCAAGAAATGGGCAATGAATCTAAATAGAAACTTCGAGATAAGACAGAAGGAAGGCCAAGAGACAATTGAAAACATGCTCAAAGTCACTAATTATTTGAGAGATGCAAATCAAAATGACAATTTGGTACCATCTCACATCTGTCAGATGGCTATAATCAACAAATGAATAAATGACAAATGTTGGTGAGGAAAAAGGAACCCTGGTGCACTGCTGGTGGGAATGAAGATCGGTGCAGCCACTGTGGAGAAGAGTATGGAGTTTCCTCAAAAAACTAAAAATAGAACTCCCATCTGATCCAGTAATGCCACTTTCTAAGAATATATCCTAAGAAGCTAGAAACATCTATCAGAAAGGATATATGCACCCCTATGTTCATAGCAGCACAATTTACCATAGCTAAGATTTGGAAACAGCCTAAGTGCCCAATAGCAGATGAGTGGATTAAAAAACTGTGGTACATCTACAGGATGGAATACTAAGCTGCACTAAAAAAGAAGGAATTCCTACCATTTGCAATAACATGGATGGAACTGGAGAGCATTATGCTAAGTGAAATAAGCCAGTGAGAGAAAGATGATCTCACTCATTTGTGGAATATAATGAACAACATAAACTGATGAACAAAAACAGTTCCAGAGACAGAGAAACATTGATCAGACCATCAAACCTCAGAGGGAAGGTAGGGGAGGGTGGAGGTAAGAGGGAGAGATCAAAGGACTTGTATGCATGCATATGAGCCTAACCGATGGACATAGACAACAGGAGGATCAGGGGATGCATGGGGTCAAGGGAGAAGGGGGTAATGGGGGAATAAAGACACATATGTAACACCTTAATCAATAAATTTTTTTTAAAAAGGGGTAAATTTTTGGAGATGACTACATATAACCTTGATTATGTCCAAACTCATCAAATTGTGTGCATTATATGGTGCTACATACCAATTATTGCTCACAAAAGCTGGGGTCAGGAGCACTGGTACACACGGTAGGTGAAGCCTGGCTGGTGTGCTAACAATAGACTCTCCCAGGCCGCAAAGCCCTGCCTGTTGCCTTTGCCAATGTCTGCAGTGTGTGCTTTCCTACCACAGCCAATTTCAAGATGCAGTGCGACATTATTCAAGGAAGTTAGGGAGAGATGAGCACAGTTGGCTCTCACATGTTGATACAAGACAACTCTAGTACAGTCCTGGGAGAACCAGTATTTCCCATAGCAACAGCCAAACTGTTTTTGCTACAGACCTAGGATCTTACAATTTTATGTGACTTTCACACTACTTTTGTGATGTGTCAATTTAAACATATTACCGTTAAAAACAAAGGATTTACTCTCAAAAACTTTGATTTCATACTATAGAAAGGTATATCTTATTTATAATTTATTATCTCTCTCCTTCCCTCACCCAAATCACACCAATACGCACCCATGGGACCAAGTGAAAACCTATTTAAAAAGACCTCATGGACAACTTAACAGTGATGAATAGCTCTTGTTCTGTCTGGCCAGCACAGACAAGAGCTAATAGCACTTCATTGTCCTTTAAGCAATCATGCCTTACCCCATCCCGAGTCCTCAGCACCTAAAATTTCCTGGCTCTACCAGTTAGCACATGACACAGGTCTGGCCAATCAGAATTTTCCATTCTCCTGGAGAAGGGACCAGGCCCCAAGAAGCTAATGACACTCTTTGCTAGAAACTGTTGAAAAAGAAAACCTGTTTCCACTGGTAGGAGGCCAGGAGCCACTGGTGGCCGTCTCCACCAGGAGGAAAGACCCTTCTAGAATGAAGCCAACACACACACAAATGAGAGAGAAATGGAGAATAACTGAGTCAGAGAGCATCATCTGAGCTTTCAGCTCCTGCTCTGCCTGAGGACACATCCAACCTTTTACATGAGCCCACCACACCCCTTTTTAACTGAAGTTCCTTTGATTTGGGATTTCAGTCACTTGTATCTAAAATATTGTTGGCTGATTTATAGATCTGAGACAAAATGAGTTGGACTTTAGTACACACCCATCCAGCTTTGGCGCCTGGAGCCTAAATAGAATTCAGTGTAGAAGAATAGTTTATTGGAGCCCATCCCTCCGTGGGGGCTGAGATTGAACACCAGGCAGAACTGGTCTTTTCAAGCTGGCCAGACGCACAAAGAAGGTCACTTCAGGATTCGGATGCTCATCTTCTGCTCAATGTTCATCTTCTCCAGGGACTGGTGGAGATGGGTGGTAATTAAGAGAACTTGAACTCCAGCCCTCTCTTCTTCCAACTTCCTCTCCCATCCCCAAGGCCCCCAGGGAATCCCTCTCTTTCTGCCCTCCTCCTTTAGGCTTCATTTCCCATGTCCATCTGTCCTAGGAACTCATACTTCCAACTCCTCGGCCCCAAGGGCATTCTGACCTTGGTGAACTCCAGGAAGGACACAGACCCATCCCCATCTTCATCGGCCTCCTGCACAGTGCGGTCAGTAATGCTTTCCAACTGCTCTTCTGTCACCTGTACCCCAACCATTAGTCGGAGTACCTGGAAGGTGGAGGAAGAAATAGCCATAAAGACTAATAGCACCCTCCCCCTACCTTGTCCATATCACCCCAAAAGTTACAAAGTTATTAACAATTTCATAACCCACATTTCATCCTTTGTTCACCCCATTCCCATCATATCCACCAATAGTTTCCCCTACTGCTTCCCAATGTAAACCTTCATTCACCTCAACAGTATGCCCAGGCCCATTACTCAACTGCAGTCTCAGAACCCAGCCTCCACCTCATCAGTTAGCCATTCCCAATACCCACTTCATTATGTGCATCCCAGTTTTTCAATCTCAGCACCATTGCCGTTTGGGATCAGATAACTCCTTGCTGGGGGAGAAGGGGCTGTCCTTTGTAGTGTAATGTTTAGCAGCATTCCTGACTTCCACCCACTAGGTGTCAGTCCCACCATCCCGCTCCCCAGCTGTGATAATCAAAATGTCTCTAGATATTGGTGATGTCATTCAGGGGGCAAAATCATCCCCAGCTGAACCACTGATCTTTTCCCAACCTCATACCCAACTGCTTCCCCATCTCTCAACTAACCTACACTCCAACTCCACCCATTCCCATTGCCCAGGCCACACTCCAATCATCCGCATCAGCAAACCACCCCCTACAACCATTCCATTTAATCACACGCCCTGCACACGTCACATCTCTGCTCTTTTGTCCTCCCAACCTGTAGCATCTCGTGCCTGGAGATCTTTCCATCTCGATCCAGGTCGTAGAGCTGAAATGCAACTGGAAAGAAAGTGAAGGGGAAAGGAAGGTGGGTTTCCCTTGGTTCTCATCCAGAAGATCACGGAGGGGTGAGGAGGTCATAAGGACTCACAAAGAGAGTAGGAAATGCCTGGGGCCCTCGCTGGTGTGGCAAATCTGGGGTCAAACTTGGGGGGACCCTACCAACTCACAGCGAAGTTTGTTCATTCTGCTGTTGAGGGGTTCAGGTTCCTTGGGGTCCCGGGTTCCAGTGTCTTCATCATCTACAGGTCGGAAATGAGCCAAGACTCTGGCAAAGTCTGGGAAATCCACTCGCAGGCTCCTGGGAAGGTGAGGGAGGGGTGAAGCGGAGGCAATGATTGCCTTGGCCCTCCTTCCGCTCCCATCCCTAATCTCCCCCACCCGTCCTTCCTACTACTCACTCCCCACTTATTCTCCCCCACTCAATCCCCCACCCAGTCTCCTCCCACAGTGCCACACAAGCTTTTCTCTCCATCTCCCCTCACCCATCAGGGAAGAAGCTATCTATAATGCGATCCCCCAGGGGGTTCACGGCCAGTGCCCCGATCTGCTGCAGGTCCACTCGGCTGGAAAGGAAGGTCAAAGTGAAGAGGGAGGGACGGTGGAGACGGAAGATGGAGGGTCAAGGGGGCACGGGGAGGTCACAGGTCACCCCCTCACCTCAGGTAGCCCTTCTTGTTACTGTCCAGGGCCCGGAACCGGTGGTAGAGGCGGAGCAGGGTGGCCTGCGAGACTGAGGGCGAGAAGGCGAGGTGAGGCCGGGAGCTCAGGGCCGGCCGGCCGGAGGGTGCGGGGTGCGTGCTGCTCGGACCCGGCGCGGGAGGAGGTGGGGAGCGGCGTGCCCAACCCGGCAGGCTCTCCCGCCCCGTGCTCCTCTATGGGACCCCCCGGCCGCGCCACCCCTTGCATCCGGGCCGGCGGACTCGGTGCCCGAGCTCTGGAACCCCGCCCGCCCCAGCCCCGCCCGGCCCGGCCCGCAGCCCGGCGCCCGCTCACAGCCCGTCTCCTGCTGAATGCGGGCCGCGTCGGGGACCTGCGCCGCGCGCGAGCCGCCGGAGCCCATGGCGCGCCGCCCGGCCCGGGACGCTGTCCTCCCGCCCAGCGCGTGGCGGGGCTCCAAGCTCGTGAAGCCCGGCGGCCCGCCTCCCTGCGCCCCGGCGAAAAGCAGGCGACGCCCTGAGCGGCAGGGTCAGAGGGCGGCGCGGACGGCGCTGCTTCAGGCCCAGGTGCGAGGTCGGCGCGGGGAGGCGGCGAGGCGGGGCGAGGCCGGGGCCGCCCGCCCTGGGGCCGGCCGCCGCCTCCCAGCCCCGGGCTCCCGCGTGCCCGCAAGCGAGGCTGGGGTCCCGACCTTCTCTCTGCGCACAGAACACAGGTCCTTCTGGGGGGGCGGAGCCAGCCGTGTGGGGCCCTCCCCAGGCAGGTGGGCTGGAGGGAGGGAGAGGTGTCACGGACTCCCAGGAAGGGCGCAGAGTGGGCGCTGGGCTGAGTGGCAGGGGCACTGCATTGGATCACTTGCTTTGCAGCCCAGCGAGGCCACTGATCGTCTCTTTTGCTTGGTCCACATCGCTGCTGTTTCAGGAGTCATGCCTCCAACCCGGAGACTGAACCACAGCCAGATCCCCTGCTCCTCCAGACCAGAAGTCTGACACCGCCCTCCTGCTGCCAGGGCTCCGTGGTTGCAGTTCTGAGCGCTGTGCTCATGCTGCAGTTTCCAGGCCACTCCCTCTGAGCCCCAAGGGCTCCGGTAGATGCCCCAGGCCCAGATGCACTCAGACCTCTGGCCAGTCCTCAGAGAGGATGGGAATCCCTGACGGAGAGGGTTACACACTCACTGTGAGGTGTGAAAGAAAGAACGGTGTGACAGCAACAACATGGCATATATATATATATATATATATATATATATATATATATATATATAACCTTTATTGGTTTCAAAGAGGAAAAGAGGGAGAGAGAGACAGAGAGAGAAATATCAATGAGAGAGAATCACTGATGGGCTGCTTCCTGCAGCCCCCTACTGGGGATGGAGTCCACAACCTGGGCATGTGACCTTGACCAGAATTGAACCCGGGAGGGAGCCTTCAGTCCACAGACCAACGATGCTCTATCCACTGAGCCAAACCAGCTGGGGCTGTTTTCCTGCTTTCATGTGGCAGAGGCTGCCCAGAGAACCAGATGTGAACTATTGTAAAGCATGAAGGGAACCACATGGCCCCCAGGGGGGCAAAATTTGTTTATTCTTTTTATATATCAAGCACAAGTATACATACAGTGTATGACTAGAGGTATAGTATGTCAGCCATGTTAAAATTTCTAAGGAGAGGGTAATTAAGAGGGGAAACTGTTCCTTAAGTGGGGAAAATAATGGGGAAAAAAAAGGCTGCGAAACTTGTCTGTAAAAGAACAAGCACCCCAGGTGTCCAGTGTGACTTTATCCTTCCCTGCCCCTCCCTCATCACAGTCACACATATACACATTCCCCAGGGGCTGCTCATTACAAGGGTTCAAGTTCATATCCGTCCTGGAGAGAGAAAGGCTGGAGAAACAGTTGAAGCTCTAGCCCCAGGCAGAGACCCCAGGTAGAGGCTTGCATCAGAGAAGCCTTGAAAATATTGATCTAAGAAGTGCTTGCTTCTCTTTCTGGTACCCCAAGGATTAAGCAACTGGCAGAAGGAATGCTTGGTTCTCTCTCTCTCTCTCTCTCTCTCTCTCTCTCTCACACACACACACACACACACACACACACACACACACACACACTGGAACACTGGGATCAGGCCGGGAGTGCAGTTGAGGTTAGGTTCTGAACCAGGAGGGGGTACGGGTCCCTGGGACGTTGTAATAATCACCTCAAGCCAGTGTGGGATGCTGATCTTGGAAAGAGCCTCTACAGCTATAATCTCTGAGTCAGCGCCACTTGAAGTAAATCAGGCCACAGAGTAATTAACTACTCCCATCCCTAAGCCTAAAGGAACACTTGCTGGGACCCACTGCTCTTCGCACACAAGTAGTGTTTATATCAGCTTCATGATATCGCATCTGTTAGGGGCATTGAAAGGGGAGGTGTTTGAGGACTGGATTCAGGCTGAGGTTTGTTTTTGTCTTTTAAGCTGTATAAAATGTGCTAGCTGTTCTCAGTGAATGAATACTAAGATTCAAGTGGTGGGAAATGCAGTTGCAAGAATAGTCAGGAAAATATAAAACTCTTAAAACTCAACAACAAAAAAGACAAGTATACCAATTATAAAAAGTGTTTTCATTGCTTTGTTTTTTTAAAATATTGGTCCACCTGGAACTTATTTAAGTCTCAAACAGTAGTTAAGCAAACAATATAAACCTATCAAAAAGAACGTTAAAGCTTACAGTGGTGTGACTTAAAGTTCAACATCTGCACTTGATCTGAGCCAAAAGGCCGAGAAGTGATAAAAGTTCAACTTCTAGAAATACTGCAGAATAAACATTCTTCTTTACAAGACTTTGAAAAGTTTGGCTGAATTTTGAATTATCAAAATGAATTGAAGAGGCAGAAACTAAAGTCATATGACCTTATCTTCCAACATAAATGGTGTCAGTTAAGAAAAATGTAAATTATTTTTCTGGTAGATACTTTTACCCAGTTCTCTGGTATGTTATAAAATGGCATTATGATAAGCAGAGAGCATGCCTTTCCTAACCATTTATGTCCATATAGTATTCCCATGACTATGAATATTGAAGTGTTTACTGCCTTAAGCTCAATCAAGGTGTGGTGTGACTTCACAGTGAACCCTTTATTATCCTGTAAGGTCCTGGCATAACTGATTTTATGTAGAATGGGTAGTTCTCATTTCGAATCTAGTTGTTCTGCTCTTGCTCGCCCACATTGGTACAGTATCCACGGTTGCTCCTTGTCCTGCCAGAACCAGCCTTCTTCCACTTCCATGCACCTCCTGGGGAAGGAAGCAGAAAGGCCACCCAGGGCTATGTTGCCCAGTTTCCATTACCCCATCAGATAAGACCTGTGCATGGCAAGGCTTAGGACCTTCCCTCAGGACAGTCCCCCTAGACATCAGAGAGCAACAGTGACCACTTCGTCAGCTGTTTCAGGAAGTTCTTGAGTGAATCAGACCCCTCCTGCTGGGCCTGTCCAGCAGGTTGGGAAAAGTGGGGGAAAGGCGGAGATGAATAGAAGTCCCCCTTTGGTTTGTGACCATTGCCTGACTTCAGAGAGCTTTTCCAGTTTTGCTCTCTCCTTCCCTGGTGAGGTTTCAGAATATTCTCAGGCTATCTGCTGGCTTTTCACCCTGTGCCTCTTGTTTTATTTCCTGCAAGCTTTCACCTTTTCTCATTCTCATTCTTCCTTTCTTTCTTTAGATAAACTTGGAAAGATTTAAATGAGTTAGCCATGAAGTAGTCACAGAAATAATTAAAGTAAGAAGAAGAAGCAGCAAGAAAATCCAGTCACACAGCACATTTATCTTTAATTCTTATATCCAGGCCCCGCTCTGGAGCTTCAGAAATGAGGGAACAGCAAAGAGGAGAAAAATGCCATCATCCCCAAGGATGCCATGGCAGCAAAAGCCCCAAGTCCAGGTGAAAGGAACCCAATTTTTAAATGAGCGCAAAAACTTGCATAGATATTTCTCCAAAGAAGATATACAAATGGCCATTAAGCACACACACACAAAGTCTGCTCAACATCATTAGTCATCAGGGAGATCCAAATAAAACCATACTGAGATATCACTTCACACCCACTACACTGGCTGGAAATTAAAACAAAACAAAACAAAACAAAAACAACTGAAAATAACAAGTCCTGGCCAGGACATGGAATCCGCATGCATTGCCAGTAAAAATGTAAAATGGTGTTGTTACTGTGGAGAGCAGTTTGGAGATTTCTCAGTGAGGTAGACAGAACTTGCCTGTGAGCAATTACACTCCTAAGTGTATTCCCCAAAGAATTAAAACAGGTGCTCAAACAGAAACCTGGACATGAATATTCATAGCAGCATTACTTATAAATGAATGTAATAGGTTTATATAATAGAACATTTTTCAGTCATTAAAAGGGAGGAAGTACTAACACATGCCGTGCATGGATAAACCAGGAAACCACATTAAGGAAATAATCCAGTCCCAAAAGACCACATATTTTATGATTACATTTATTATAAAATGTCAAGAATAAGCAATCTATAGAGACAGTATATTCGTGGTGGCTTGGGACTAGGAGAGTCAGAGGGAAAGGGGCTTATAGCTAAAGGGTATGGCGTTTGTTTCTGAGGTAGTGAAATGTTCTAAAATTGACTGCGATGATGGTTGCATGTTTCTGTCTGTACACTAAATCCATTGAATTCTTCACTTTAAAGGGTGAATTGTATACTCTATGAATTATGTCCCAATAAAGCTATTAAAAAAAAAGACAAGAATATCCAGGAAAGCTCTGGAGGTTGAACTAGCTCTAATGGACTTTTAAAATACATTTAAAGGTCCAATAAGAATGTGAAACCAAAACCGGTTTGGCTCAGTGGATAGAGCGTCAGCTTGCAGACTGAAAGCTCCCATGTTCGATTCCGGTCAAGGGCACATACCTTAGTTGCAGTAACATCCCCAGTAGAAGGTGTGCAGGAGGCAGTTGATGGATGTTTCTCTCTAATTGATGTTTTTAACTCTCTATCCCTTCCCCTTCCTCTCTGTAAAAAATCAATAAAGTATATTTTTAAAAAAAGAAATGTGGAAATAGTGCAGGAATATATATAGACAGATAAGAAACACAAGAAAGTCAGAAATAGGCCCAATACATACGGGAATTTGGTATGTAATAAAAGTCACATTTCAAATCAGTAGAGAAATGTGGATTACTTAATAAAAAATACTTGGGACATCTGCCTTTTTGGGGGAAATAAGCTGTACCTTCTTATATCAAAATTAATTTCAGATAGAATAGAGGTTTAAATGCTAAACAAAACCATCCAATAGTAGAATAACTCTTAGATTTTGTTCCCATCTTGAACTGGAGAAGGCCTCACAGGGTCTTGCAGAGTCTTTTGGGCTGCAGATTTTATTTTAGTTATTTTATTTTAAGACACAATTGTAAGATTTTAAGCTAGAAATGAGATAAAGCAATTTCTATTTTGACAGCATCATAAGAATCATTCTGGCTGCTGTGTGTAGATTTAAGTGGGTAAGATAGCAGCCGAGGGGCCACAACAGTCCAATCGAGGGGTGAGGATGATCAGGGTGTGGCAGTGAAGGTTGTGAGAAGAGGTCAAATTTGGGTCTCATTTTGAAAGGAGAGTCCACAAGATTTGCTGATGCACTGGATGGCAGAAGTGAGAAAAAGAGAAGCAACAAAGATAACTCCAAGGTTTTAGTACTAAGCAACTGAAAGGTGCCATAGCTGAGACAGTGAAACAAGAAAGGAGTACCTTTCAAAGGAAGAAAAATATAAAGGCCTTGTACTGCTCATTATACTTTCTAATACACATAGTTAATCAGATGTGGGAGTGTGGATTTCAAGAGAGAAGTTGGGACAAGGGTTATGTTTTCTATGTTGTGTTTTTACTTTCATTCATCTGAAAGTATTTTCTAATTTTCTCTGTGATTTCTTTTACCCATCACTTGTTTGAGAGTGTGTTTCATTCCCTTATGTTTGTTAATTTTCTAGTTTTCCTTCTCTTCCTGAAAGAATGCTTTGTAATATTTCAGTACTTTCAAACTTATTACAAAGAATGCTTTGTAAGATTTCAGTACTTTCAAAGTTGTTTTGTGGAATAGCATTGAACTTATCCTGGAGACTGTTCCATGGGCATTGAGAAGAATGTATTTTCTGCCATTTGTTGGGTAGAGTCTTCTATATGTCTTTTTAGTCTAGTTGTTTATCATGTTGTTTCAGATCTTCTGTTCCCTTCTTGTTCTTCTGTCCAGATGTTCTATCAAATAGTAAGAGTACTGATTTGTCCTTTCAATTCTGTTGATGTTTGCTTTATATCATTTGGGGGATCTATTGTTTGTTGCATGTCTACACTAATAAAAGAGAAAGATGCAAATTGACTGTAACTTCGTGACGCCCACCAGCCAATCAGGAGTGAGTATGCAAACTAACCCAACAAAGATGGCAAGTTAATAATGCAGGTGCTGAGCAGCCAGGGATGTGGCAGGATGCTCCTGGCCTCTGGGGAGCCTGGGAAGGTGGAAAGGCGGCTCTGGCTGGAATGAAGGCAGTGCCGACAGCCAGGCGAAGGAAGGCCCATTCTTTTTTTTTTGGTTTAGCAAAACAGTTTAATTGGTAAGTATCAATGATATAAAAGCGTTCCAAAACAATTAAATTAAGTATTTGACAAACCATCTTTACTGAAAATAATAAGATGATACAAAATCAGTCTGCCCAAAGACCAGATGTTGCCATAACAATGGAGAGAATCAGTGATAGAAGCTATCAGCATTTCTGCCTATAGACTCTCTCCCTTCCCCCATCACTGACAAAAGCTACTCCTGTCCCCAAAGCTTTTCAGCCCACAAAAACTTTTTCTATCTTGATAACCACTTTCAATAGAATAATAGAGACTGCTCATATTGATAGAATTGTCTCTAAATTATTCTTCTTGCACATACTGACTTTCCACTAATACATTTTACTCTTCGCTTCCAAGGCTGCAACAGGAGAAACATTTGCCAAAACTACTTTTCAGGGGGGAATCAAGGAGATTACTCAAACCACATCTCTGCAAACAGCATCAGGTAGCATCTGGGCAAGGATTTGTCAAACTTTCCTAAGGTGGCTTTTTTTATTTTTTTAATTATATCTTTATTATTCAGATTATTACATTTGTTTCTCTCTTTTCCCCTCCATAGCTCCCCTCCACCCAACTCTCACCCTTCCCTCTGCCCTTACCTCCCTCCCATTGACCTCATCCATAGGTGTATGATTTTTGTCCAGTCTCTCCCTGTACACCCCTCATTCCTTTTCCCCTGAGAATTATCAGTCCACTCCCTTTCTGTGCTCCTGATTCTATTATATTCACCAGTTTATTCTGTTGATCAAATTTTTAATTCACTTCATTTTTAGATTCACTTGATAGATATGTATTTGTTGTTCATAATTATTTGTTTTTTACCTTTTTCTTCTTCCTCTTCTAAAAGAGTACCTTTCAGCATGTCATATAATACTGGTTTGGAGTTGATGAACTCCTTTAGCTTTTTCTTATCTGTGAAGCTCTTTATCTGCCCTTCAATTCTGAATGTTAGCTTTGCTGGATAGAGTATTCTTGGTTGTAGGTTCTTACTATTCATCACGTTGAATATTTCTTGCCACTCCCATCTGGCCCGCATCATTTCTGTTGAGAAATCAGTCATATGGGTGCTCCCTTGTAGGTAATAAACTGTTTTTCTCTTGCTGCTTTTAATATTCTCTCTTTGTCTTTTGCTCTTGATATTTTAATTATGATGTGTCTTGGTGTAGTCCTCTTTGGATTCCTTTTATATAGGGTTCTGTGTGCTTCCTGGACTTGTAAGTCTATTTCTTTTACCAGATGTGGGAAGTTTTCAGTCATTATTTCTTTAAATAGGTTTTCAGTATCTTGCTCTCTCTCTTCTTCTGGCACCCCCAAAATTTTGATGTTGGTATGCTTGAAGCTGTCCCAGAGGCTCCTTACATTATCTTCACATTTTTGGATTCTTTTCTCTTCTTGCTTTTCCAGTTGAGTGTTTTCTGCTTCTTTATATTTCAAATTTTTTACTTGATTCTTGCCTTTCTCTAGTCTGCTGTTAGGACTCTGTATAATATTTTTTTATTTCAGTCAGTGTATGTTTAATTTCTAGTTGATCCTTTTTCATCTGTAGTTGGACCTTTTCCATCTCTAGTTGGTCCTTTTTCATCTCCTCTTGGCTCTCACTAACTTTATCCAACTTTTCTAGGATATTCTTGGAAAACCTTATAAGTATGGTTTTGAACTCTATATCCAGTCATTTGTTTTCCTCCATTTCTTTTGTTTGTAATCCCTTCCCTTGTCTTGGCATTTTCACTATGCCAGGAGAACTTCTGTGTTGGATTGAGTCTTATGATACCAGACTTGCAAAACCGCAAAAACCTCTCTGTTGAGCTTGGGATGGGTGGAGTCTCGGGACTTAAGGGACCGCCTTGCCTTCCAGTCGGCCCTGCCCTCCACGGCCCCTGAGTCTCACATGACTGGGTAATTGGTGGAGCAGTCCTTGTGCACGCGCACAGTGCCTCTTGACCAGTGGTTCTCAACCTATGGGTCATGACCCCTTTGGGGGTCAAACGACTTTTTCACAGGGGTCACCTAAGACCATCAGAAAATGCAGATATTTATATCATGATGCATAACAGTAGCAAAATTTCATGGTTGGGGTTCACCACCACATGAGGAACTGTATGCAAGGGTCGTGGCCTTAGGAAGGTTGAGAACCACTGCTTTAGACCACTGCCTTTCCGGCTCCCCTGCACCGAGTCTAGGTCCTCAGGGTTTCAATTGAAACAGGGGCTTAGTGGAGTCAGAAGTGGCACAGTTGGGAGGGTCTGTCTCCCGCCCACTCTCGAAAGCCAGCGGCACAATCAGTAGTCTGTCCTCTGTGCACTGCTGATCTTTTGCGACTCCCCTAAATTTCCATGCACCTCTCCCTTTTCACAGTCCAAACTCCCCCTGTATGAGTTTCGGCTGGATCTGGGGTTTAGTGTCATAGAATAAGGGGTTCAATGCCTTTGAGAGTCTCCATTTCCCTCCCGCCAGAGAAAGCCAGCCAGGTACTCCGGCATCCGCTCTCTCCACACGTGGGTCTCCGTACCTCAGCTTTTTGCAGCTCCTCTGGGTCTCCGTGAGCCCCTATCTTTCCCTCTAGTTGTAGAATTTCCACTCAGCCAGCTTTCCTGTTGTTCTGGATGATGTCCATCTGTCTTTTAGTTGTAGTTTTGAAATTGTTGTGCGAGGCAGCAGTGTAGGTGTTTACCTATGCCGCCATCTTCAAAGGCCCATTCTTGATGAATCTTGGTGTATCAGGCTCTAGTATGTGTACAATTGTTATATCTCCTTTGAGAATTAACAGGACTATACATTTTGGGAATTATCAGAGTATAGATGGTATTAAAACTATGAAATTTGATAAGATCATCTATGATGTGAATGAAGGGAGAAGAGAAGGCTTAGGACTAAGCACTAGGAACCCTCCAACATTTAGAATTTGTGAAGAGGAGAAGGAATTGACAAAGGAGGTTAGAAGGAGTGGCCAGTGAAGGAGAAGGAAAATCCAGATGGTGGCTGACCAGCTAAGTGAAGAAAGAAATTCTGGTGGTAAGAATCAATATATTCAGCCTGGCCAGTACGGCTCAGTGGTTGAGTGTCAACTTATGAACTAGGAGGTCACGGTTCAATTCCCAGTCAGGGCACATGCCTGGGTTGCAGGCTCAATTTGAGGTGTGCAGGGGGCAGCCGATCAAATGATTCTCTCTCATCATTGATGTTTCTATTTCTCTCTCCCTCTCTAAAATCAATAAATATAATTTTAAAGAAAGAATCAATATATTTATGCATGGATGTTCTCAGCTCAAATGCCAAGCTGGAGTTACAGGACTGTGGTGTGGATTAGCTTTATCAAGGGTTGACACACTTCTGCAAAGGTCTGACTATTTGAGGATGGATGAATCCCACAGTCTCTGTAACAGCTACACAACTCTGCTGTTGTGCAAAAAGCAGCCAAAGGCAATTCTTAAACAAATGGACATTGCTGTGCTCCAGTAAAACTTTACTAAATTTTGAAATTTATATCATTTCCAGGTATCACAAAATATTGTAGGGTTTTTCAACTATCTAAAAATGTAAACACTATTCTTAGCTTGTGGGCCAGATAAAGACAGGCAGGTGGTTGATCTGGCCCACAGGTCATTGTTTGCAAATCTGCTCTAGATTATAACTTCTGCTCTCTATAGTTCTGTGCTCAGAAAACCAATACACTTTCTCTTTCAAGTTCCCCAGGGAAATGAGAATTTGTGTGAAGACTGGCTTAAACTAGAACCCAGTGGACTTACCATCTTGAGTGCGTCAGAGGCTAATGGATGGCCACGGAGACACCTGGGTTTAACCCAACAGTACCAAGCCTTCATTTTGATAGACCCTTAGGACAATTTCTCCCATCTGGGGAAGGGATCTCAGAACTAAAGCCAAGGGAGAGAGAAGGCTAGAGAATCAGTTTCAGGAAAGGGCATGAAGTAAGACAGTTCTGGAGGGCATGACCACAGGAGTCATCTCTGGAATAGTGCAAGAATGACCTGGCTGACTTTGCAATTCCTAGGTGTATAGAAAGTAGATAACTAAAAAGAAGCTATTAAAAAAGATAAAAGAACACTTCCTACAAATTGATAAAGAGAAATCTCCAAGATGCTTTGAATGAAAAAAGTAAATTGCCAAACAGTGTGAATAAAGATGCTATCCTTTTGTAAAAGGTTGGGAAATTCATCCTATATAATAAAAGCCTAATATGCAAATTGTCTCCTTGGGCAGTCGTTCGACTGGCAGTGGAGGCGCTGCTGGCCCTGATAGACCTCAACAAGAGCCAACCACGGTGGGATGATGAGCAGGTGAGCTGTTGGCACCAGGCCAAGGTGGGACTACAGGGCTGCGAGGCTAGAGGCACAAGCTGGGACCTGATCTCCACAGGACACTCTGAGGGACCCCACCCATACACAAATTCATGTACCAGGCCTCTAGTTATCCTATCTAATAAAAGAGAAACATACAAATTGACCATACCTCCACTACACCCACCAGCCAATAGGAGCAAGTATGCAAATTAACCCAACCAAGTTGGCGCTGGCCATGAAGCTGGAGCAAGCAGGAAGCTTGGGTTGCCCCCAGCGATGAAAAAAGCCAAGCTTCTTGCCCGCTCTGGCAGGCCTGGCCTCTGCACAAGGCTAGAAAGTTTCAATTATAGAAAATAAATAAATCCCAGATACCTGCTTCTAGCCAGCCCTGGCCTCCACTCAAGAAGGCGCTGAAAAAAAAGGAAAAGAAAAGAAAAAAGAAGGAGTTGGGAGCTTGGGTCGCAGGAGGCCGTGGCCAGCCTGCAAATAGCCATCAACTCCTTACCCAGGCTAGCTAGGCACCTCAGCAGGGACCCCCACCCTGAACAGGGTGTGGCCAGCCTACAAACAACCCTCACCCCCTCACTCAAGCTGGCCACACCTTCATGGAGTGAGGATCCCCACTGGGGGTCTTGGCCAGTCTGCAAACAGCCATCAGCCCCTCACCCAGGCTGGCCAGGCACCCCAGCAGAACCCCACCCTGATCCGGGACATGCTTCAGGGAAAATCAGCTAACCCCAACCCATGCACCAGGACTCTATCTATACTATTGAAAGGATAATATGCTAATTAGACTGGAAGATCTTCCATACATTCTTCTGGACAAAGCCATGGTGGCAGGGCCAAGGTAGAGGTGGTTAGAAGCCAAGAGGGGAGGGCAACTGTGGGTGACCAGGCCAGGAGGGGACAGCAGTTATGGGTGACCAGACTGGTGAGGGGCAGGGCTGTTGGAGTAAGCAGACAAGCAGGGGAGCCATATGAAGGCGAGCAGGCTATCAGTAGGAGTCAGTTGGAGGTGATCAAGACAGTGGGGGAGGGGCAGTTGGGGGCAAGCAGACCAGCAGGCAGGCAGGTGTACAGTTAGGAGTCAGCAGTCCCAGATTGTGAGAGGGATCTCCAACTGCCAGTTTGGGCCCGATCCTTATAAATCAGCAGTAGGACATCCTTAGAAGGGTCCCAGATTGGAGAGGGTGCAGGCCAGGCTGAGGAACACCGCCCACCTCCCCACCCCCCGCCCACCCTCATGCATGAATTTCGTACACCAGGCCACTAGTGTGTTTATATATATATATATATATAATTTGCATAAGAAAATCTGGAGGAGACTTTCATATAGTTGAAGGCTGTCTCAAATAAACACAGTGGCTGCCACAGGACCAGGCAAGGAGCCAGGCCATCTCTCCACACTGAGGCTCCTTGGTTTTACATCTTGGTTGATTTTGATAACTGACAACTTATTTTTTCTCTTGCCTGCTTTAAATGCTCTCTTAGGTTTTACATGCACCAATAAAGAGTGAGCTGGTGAAACCCTAGGCTTCCACCCTCGAATCTAATAAAAACAGAACCCCAGGCCTGAGCATGCTCTCTCTACCTGGGACCTCGCGGGGGTCTTGTATGCTCCAGGGCCTGTAAATAATAAACTCTTTCACTGTTGAAGTTTCGTAAGGGTTATTGTTGAAGGGTGTTTTGCAATTGTGATAAGAACCACAAGGATCAATCCAGTTGCAACATTGGTTTGGAAAGGGAAGATGTCTGTGGGAAATAGGCATTCCCAGCAAAGGGCATAATTACCAATAGAGTAAGACCCACCCAAAACAATAATGCATTGGCCCTAGAGCAGCTATGATGACACTAGGCAATAGAAAATTTTCAGCCCCATTATTATCTTATGAGGCCACCATCATATATGATCATCCATGACCAAAACATCATTATGCAGTGCATGACTATGTTCCATCTGTAATGCTTTAACCCATAATTATCCTGAAACTCAAAACAATGATGCTGAGTGAAAACTAGACCCCCTCAAAAAAGAGTGTAAACTATATGATGTCATTTATATAAATCTCCACAAAATATAAATCAATCTATAGTGAAAGAAAGCAGCTCTATGGCTGATGGCGGACAGAGGAGAAGGGATGGCAGGAAGGAGAAATTACAAAGGCACACAGGAAACTTTGGGGCATGATGGTTATGTTCACAATCTTGATTGTGTGGTGGTTTCATGGGTGTATGCATATATCAAAACATTAAGTTGTGCCCGGCCAGCATGGCTCAGTGATTGAGCATCAACCTATGAAGCAGAAGGTCACGGTTTGATTCCTGGTCAGGGCACATGTCCGGGTTGTGGGCTCGATTCCCAGTGTGGGGAGTGCAAGCGGCAACTGATCAATGGTTCCCTCTCATCATTGATGTTTCTATTTCTCTCTCCCATTTCCTTCCTTCTAAAATAAATGTATACATTTTTAAAAAGCATCAAATCGTGCACCTTTTTTTTCTGCAAAGGGACTAGGACAGTGGTTTAAACCTGCCACCCCAACAGGGTTACCTACAGTCCCCCTCTCCCCAGTGCCCTGGCTGCTACGATCATTTGCAGTTACCATCAGCCCACTGAGGGGATCCACGTGGGGCCGATGCTGGGAGCAAACCTCTGGCAGCCCCTCACCCCCTTTATACAGTGCTCTGCTTGTCTTGGTCTCTAGTGAGCGCTCGTGTACCAGGTGGATCCAACTGCCCACCCAGGGCCAGGGAGCGCCCACCTCTATGAACCTCCACGCAGGAACTCTATGCAGGTCAGTCTCGCTACGTTTTGCCACATGCATCTGCACCCACCAAACAGCTTTGTTCAGAGGGAAAGGAGGAGCAGAGCTGAGGGTCCTGCCAACACGCGCACACGGATCCCAAATGCCAGCTGGCCAGCATGCAGGGCATGTCAGGCTTCAAACCATTATTACTGTTCTGAGCACTGAGCATAGAAATAGCCAGTTCCTCTGTGCCCTAGCGTCACAGGTGTAACACAGCAGTCGCATCTGTGGTGCTGGCAGATCCAGTTCCCAAATTGTGCACTTTTAATATGTGCATTTTGTCAATTACACCTCAATAATTTTTAATTTCACCATTTTTCTCTGTTTTTAATTTCAATTTTGTTATATTTTATAATATGTACATCTATAATATTAGGATATAAATTATGTATATAATTTACCAATGCAACTTTCTCATTGAAAGAGATGTGTAATCACACATGTATGGAACTACCAGGTTGAAGCCTGTGGCAAAGCCAGCTAGTGGCAAAGCCCACATGTTTAATTGCTGTACTCTACTGCCCCCTGCTGTCTTGACCTAGACTTGCTTAGGATTTTAATGAGGAAATATGAATTCAGAGGCAGATTTTCATCAAAAATCCAGCTAGAACCAAATTATTCTACATAAAACACACACATAACCATGACTACACATACACACTCACACATATGCCCACACATACACACATACGCACACACACATAACCATCCATCCATAACATATATACAATACACATACACTCGTATACATATACACACAAACACACACCCCACACATTCACACATATACACACACATACACAAATACACACTCACTGCGGCTGGAAAATAGTGGTGAGACATCACAGTGCCTATACACAAATAGATACTACACAACAGCATAGTTGCTCAGTAAGTCTGAAGCTGACACAGCAAGGATTGTGTTTGGGGAATGAGGTTTCCATTACAATATATTTTATTACAAAAATTAAACTAAACTACCCGGGGAGTGGGCTGCAGGGGGCGGGGAATGGGAGATACCTGTAATTCTATCAACAGCAAAAAAAATATATTTTAAAAATTAAACAAAACTGTTGGGTAGGAAGCCATCCTACTTTGACTATCTGTCCGGCCTGCTTCTCTATTT
>PVJN01018946.1:0-38165 GCA_004026805.1 Lasiurus borealis
ATGCTGCTCGACAGTTGTTGCTGGGACACGGAGTAGAGCAGGTGGCAGATGTGCCTTGTCTTTTGAGAAAAGAAATGGTAGGTGAGCTTGGACACAGACTAGCATATCACATGTCCATTAAAAAGACTTAGGATAAGTAGAATGGGGAAAAAACACTCATCTAAGTTCATAGATAAGCCTAAAGACCAGCATTTGATTTCTTTCAGAACATTAAGAATATAAATGTAAATAAATATTATATATGTGTGTATATACATATGTATGCTAATATATATGTATAACTTGATTTAGATAATTTGAGAGAGGTGTGGGAGATTTCATATAAGTGTATATATGTCACACATACACATATATATCTATATATATATAGATATATATATAGATATATATACATGTTTCATGTCACATACATTTCCTCAAATCAAGTTAAAATTACCTTTCTTGCATGTGTCTTATAGATAAATCTTATAGATAATTTGCCATCTTGTTGTCCTGAATGTACCATAAAAAATAAAACATGCCCTAACCAGTTTGGCTCAGTGAATAGAGCATTGGCCTGTGGACTGAAAGGTCCCAGGTTCGATTCCACTCAAGGGCAGGTACCTTCGTTGTGGGCACATCCCCAATAGGAGGTGTGCAGCTGATGGATGTTTCTCTCTCATTGATGTTTCTAACTCTCTATTCCTCTACCTTCTTCTCTGTTAAAAAATCGATAAAATATATTTAAAAAATAAAACATGTATGAATAGTTTTCAAGGTGGTAGATGAATTTAGGGTAAGGGGGCATTCTCAGAAGTTGGAAAAGCACGCATTCTAAAGGTAAATGGGTAAAACAATTAGTAGAATTGGGTGTTACTCTTTTATCTTTCTAAATGAGCATGAGTACTTTATATACAATTAATCAACAGACATTAGAGTCAGCAACTGGTCATTATTATTCCAGTATACTGATTTTTCAATCATTCAGCCAACGTTCATTGATAGCATACTATGTGCCAGGTACTAGGGTAGATCAGAGATAGGTGGGAAGAAGAGTTCATAGTTTGATTTCTTTTTTTATGATTATTCTTTAATCTCCAATTTTGAATTCAATTTAATCTAAGTTTAATATTTATTAAGTATCTATTATCTGTAGAGTCCTAGCATAGGGATAGAAGCCCTGGTCTTTAAAGACTGAAACTGGGTAAATGAGTTATAAATCCTTAAAACTGAGAACATTATTCTACAAAGTGATAGGAAAGGAAAATTTATTTCATTTCTGGTATAGGAAGGCCAAATAAGACTATGTATATTTTGGCAATTATATTGTTATACTTTGTTGTTTCTTTACTATCTGGAAAAGCAATGTAGATAATGAAAATTGCCTTCCTTCAACCTATTTCCAGATTTGCTAAGGTAGAAAAATAGGTATAGAACATTTCTGATTTTCTTTGGCCTAGATGTAATATTTAATTTCCTCACTTAGCGAACATCTCTGATTTTTAAACTACTTTACTACCTCTTTTGAGCATCACTGTTGACAACCAGTGGCACTGGATTTAATAGAAAGCTAGAGAGCTATTCATCACATACCTCAAAACACAAAGCTTGTGTATAGAGGTCAGGCCAAGGTCAAAACTGACAGGAAAGATTCCCTGTTGAAATACAATATTAGAATAATTCTTGCATTTTGGAGTTGATACTTAAGCAGAAAGATTAGTTATGTATGGGGAAAAATAGAAATATTTAATAAAGCAAGTTGATGATAATCAACTGTCTTACTAGGTCTTAACAATTCTGGCATTTGGAGAGTCTAAAATTTATTAATGATTCTGCTAGAATTGTGAAGATGTAGCTAAACGAATTGTTTGAAAAGACACTTAAAAGTTTTCAGATTTATGGGCATGGAGGTTAGGTATTCCGTTTCTTGAATCTTCTGCTTAATGGGGCACAGTGAAAATTCTTGCACCAGATTCATGGGGTTTATAAGAGTTCAGCTGCTTTATAAGTGCTAGGCAGTGCAAACCTAGCATAAGAAATGGTTCATGTCCTGAAGCTGCTTAAATGTCTTAATGAAGATGAGGGGGGAAAAAAACCTGTTTGGACCTAATCTATTAGATCCAACTTCCAATGTATAGAGCTCTGATAGTTTAGAATTTATTTTTTTTTTAGTTTCATATTTTCATTCTGTCTCTTTTAAAATCTATTTTATTGTTCAAAGTATTACAAATAGTAGTACATATGTCTCCTTACTCCCCCCCACACACACCCCCATTTCATTCCCTCTTGTCTATCCTACCATTTGGCTTTAGAGTTATCACTTACAGTGATTCATTTAAGTCCTGGGTTTTGTTAACCAAAAGTGTAACTGAGTATTATGAATAACATTTTACATCTTTTACATACTGGATGAAGATGTAGTCACAGGAAAAAAAATGCATGAAAAGAGTTTCTAGATATTACACCTAAGATCTATATTTAAACCGAGAGATTTTTTTTGTTGTCATGTGATCTACAAAGTGAAATAATTTGCTGTGACAGCTTGTGATTGACAAGAATATGTGTGAGCACATTTAAAACAGGCCATCTTTTCATGTAGAAGTAAATGTCACTGAAATGATGGATTCTCATCATTTTAATTATTGATGATTTGGAAATAGTTCAATTCCATGACACACAGGACACATTATAAATAGCAGCATAACACTTTTTCTCATATCTGCGACAATAATGAAATGTTCTGTCATATTTTGTTTTTCAAAAAAATGCATTAGTTTAATGAACCTGGATTCACGCATTTTATTCTCTTTTATTCTGTCACCTGGATTTGTTGATTTTTAAATAGTTGTGTTAAAAGCACAAGTTTCACCCTACCTGCTTTGGCTCAGTGGATAGAGCATTGGCCTGCAGACCGAAGGATCCCAGGTTTGATTCCAGTCAAGGGCATGTACCTTGATTGCGGGCACATCCCTAACCCTGGCCCTCGTCAGAGCATGTGCAGGAGGCAACCGATCAATGTGTTTCTCTCACATCAGTATTTCTGTCTGTCTTTCCCGTTCTCTAAAAATCAATGGAAAAATAACCTTGGGTGGGTGAAGATTTCTAAAAAAATGAAAAAAGCACAAGTTTCAAGAAGTGCCTACTATCCACATCACATCACCAACTGGCGCTCCAGCTACTGGTCTCAAGACAACACCAGAGTGCTACCGACACCCAGGGCTGCTTTAGTCCCGTGAAAGCTGGTACAGGCCTTCCTGGGGCTCGCCTGCGAAGTGACCACTGCTTAATCTGAGCAGACGCAGCCGGAGGGAGGGTGGGCTTTCCCAAATTTTCTGTTATCGTGTTGTTTGAACAGCATATGGATTAGGTGAGGTTATTTGTCAGTCCATTTTATCTCCCACTTAACCTGCATATACTCCAAAGCATTATATAGAGAAAACACTTTCTTCTGAGCTAGCACATGCTTCTATTATTTCTACAAATGAGGGTAAAAGTGTGGGTGTATATTTCTGTATTTCCTGATTTCAAAAGTTTTAAATCTGTAAATAAGTATGTAGAGTATCCTTATTATAATAGATATGGATAATGGCAAAAGATAGATCCATCCCCCTTCCAAAAAAATGTCTTTAGAGAATAGGAAAGTTGAGAACATACATGAGGTTGCATCTTCTTATAGTGTCAAAATATCAAATCATTGAGAAATATCTAAATTTTTGATGTTCATCCCTTTGATTATGGGTGCTAACCTGGACCTTTCTGGGAGTATTGCATAATGTATGATATTTACACCGTTAGGATATATGCACCACGTGAACTTTTTTTAAAACCAAAAATTTCTATTCATAGAACTACACATCTGATTTAGGATTTGGGATAAGGTCTTTCTGTCACAGCTATAAAGAAACCTGATAAATTTTAATTCTCCCTACAATATTAACTCAGAAGGATTATAAAGGTTGTCTTTATTACCTTGAATTGTTTGCTGCAGGGGTGAGAGTGAACAGAGAGAATATCCCCCTGTCTAGAACTGAAAGATTGTGTGGGAGATTAAAAAAAAATTATGTTTCCATGTCCAAGGAGGCAGAAGAATAGTTAGAAAGAGCCTATTTATTTATTCAATCATTTTCTAAACAAACATTTATTGAGTTCCTACAATGTGCCTGATGCTACACCAGACCTAAGGATATGGTGTGAACAGTACAAAGGTCTCTTAGAGCTCAGCTTCTAGTGAGGTGAAAGGATTGAGCAGTAGATGATTCTATTTAATAAAACAGTAATATGCAAATTGACCATCACTCCAAAGCACAAGATGGCTGCCCCCATGTGGTCAAAGATGGCTGCTCCTATGTGAACACTAAATGGCTGCCACAAGATGGCCAGCAGGGGAGGGCAGTTGAGAGGGACCAGCCCTGCAAGGGAGGGTAGTTGGGGGCAATCAAGCCTGCAGGGGTGGGCAATTAGGGGTGACCAGATCTGCAGGGTAGGGCAGTTAGGGACAAACAGGCTGACACAGGAGCAGTTAGGCATCAGGCGGGCAGGGGAGTGGTTAGGGGTGATCAGTCTGGCAGGCAGAAGCAGTTAGGGGCAATCGAGAAGGCAGGCAGGTGAGCAGTTGGGAGCCAGCAGTCCTGGATTGTGAGAGGCATGTCTGACTGCCTGTTTAAGCCCGACCCTACCATGATGGGGCCTAAATGGGCAGTCAGACATCCCTTGAGGGGTTCCAGATTGGAGAGGGTGCAGGCTGTGCTGAGGGACACACATTTCCCCCCCCCTCTTGTGCACAAATTTCGTGCACTGAGCCTCTAGTAAGTATATAAAGTACTATGTAAGGTATTTACTGACAGTGGGAAGTGTTACAAAGGAATTAAAAAGGGTGCTATCATGAGAACAAGCAATATCATAGAAACAAGGAAGCATTTTAAAAACTGAAGCAGGCGTTTGCAGTAACTTTTAAGTTAAATTTTTTACACCATTGTCTGTCTACCCTGCTTGTTACTTTACCTGGGAACTCATTTATTTATTTTACAGTTACTGTTTCAGAGGGTTTTGCCTTTCCCACTATTTGTTTTTGCTGCTTCCAGACATCTTTTAGGAGAGACATGAGAAATGCATTATTATTTAATGCAAAGAGCACTAGACTTGGAGATCTCACAAGATTCTAGTATCTGTTATGTGACTCTAGACAGGTTGATCTACACTTCAATGTCCTGTAAAACAGGTAATTAAAGGATTATTGGATATTGTCTTGTTTTTCTAAAAATATATATAAATTATTTGAAAATGAAATGTCTATAAATCTATCTAAAGAAAATATGGACAATAGCATTTTATAAGCATATTAAGACCCCAAGGTCATTAATCAGAATTTATGTTCACTCTGACATTCCCTGAATAGCTAGCAGGTTCAGGAAAAAACAACGACAATGAACAGCATTTGTCTCTACTTTCTTTTTCTTTTTTTAAAAATATATTTTATTGATTTTTTTACAGAGAGGAAGGAAGAGGGATAGAGAGTTAGAAACATAGATGAGAGAGACATAGATCAGCTGCCTCCTGCATGCCCCCTACTGGAGATGTGCCCATGACCAAGGTACATGCCCTTGACCAGAATCAAACCTGGAACCTTTCAGTTTGCAGGTCAATGCTCTATCCACTGAGCCAAACCGGTTTCGGCTGTCTCTACTTTCTTCATCACTGTCAAGGAAGCAAACTACAGTGAGAAGTTGGGCAATTTACATAACATCTCTAGGCCTCAGTTTCCTCATCCAGAGATTGAGCCAAGTACTATACACCTCATTGCGTTATTATGAGGAGAAAATAATATGATGCATGTAGACGCCTACTATGTATTATAGGTGTCTACAACCATTGTATTTCCACCAGCTTTTCATACACATTGTGACAGTGCCTATTTTTACTGCCAAAGGTATTTGGTTCATCTGAGATTTTAAAAATGCATACAACTCAATTAAAATGTCTGCCAAGCACTTGTGTGTACAGCATAGTATGAAAATCTGAATCAGAGCCTTTGACCTCTGTATTGTGGGTTTTGCCTCGGTAATTTTTTTGGGGGTGGAAGTCAGAATCAAGTCCTTTTATAAAAGGAACCCCAAATGCCCTTGCTTTGCTTTATTCCAAGATTTATTTTTTTTTAAATCCTCACCTGAGGATATGTTTATTGATTTGAGATGGGGTAGAGAGAGAGAGAGACATCAATGTGAGAGAGGAGCATCCATTGAATGTTTCCTGTATGTGCCATGACCAGGATTGAACTGACAACCTTTGTGGTGTACGGGATAACACTCCAACCAACTGAGCCACCCAGCCAAGGCTCCAAGAGTTATATATATATATATATATATATATGTATATATATTTTTTTAAAATATATTTTATTGATTTTTCACAGAAAGGAAGAGAGAGACATTGATGAGAGAGACATCGATTAGCCGCCTCCTGCACGCCCCCTACTGGAGATGTGCCCACAAGCAAGGTACATGCTGTAACGATTAAATTGGGAACTACTGAGGAATCCCCTCATGGCTAGGCTTGACACTTCCTCCCCTAAAGCCAGGCCTGCAAACTATCAAAGAAGGGGAAGGGGAAGGTTCAGAATTAGGGTTAAAAGTGTGAACCTGCCCTGATTAACTGCAATCTTGAGCCTCTTATTTTCGGCCAGACCACAACACCTGACCTGAGTTTGTTAGGCTAACTAGGTCAAGCAGCCTTGATAGGAATCTCCTGGGTTAGCTGGTCCCTTGCTGCCTGAGAACCAACTAGAGATTGCCGAGTCAGCATCTATGAGCCAATAGGGGAAGGCAGGATGGGTATAAAAAGAGGGACTGCCCCTTTGTCGGTGCTCTTACCAGGTGAGTCCCAGGGCAGCCCGGCGGCCAGGCCCCGCCTGACATGACATCATCTTTAAACCCTGCGTGGCAATCCCTGACGCACCGCCCTGATGCCCAGGGAAGACAGGGCGACCTGGAAGTATACAACTGGAAGAACCAGAACCCTCCTTTCTCGCTCGCTTCGTCCAGAGAAGTAAGTTCTACCAGAGGAGCCAACATGTGATACTGTATGTACGAACTTTGGAACATGAAGTCATTGCTTCTATCACTCTGAGGATGAGGGTTCTCAGTTGGTTTGAAAAACACCAGCTGATGCTGGTTCTCTGCTCTGTGGGCCCAGGAGAGGCTGCCCGGGCCAGGCCAGTGAGTGAGTGATGTTGGCTAATTCTGGTGAGCTGGGTTTGCTGTGCTGGAAGTACTCATCAACCCACCTGGGACGATTGCCAACAGCTGGTGTGAATTGCAAAGAGGGCATCATCGTGAGCGGCTCCAGGGACAGAACGGCCAAGGTATGGTCTTTGGCCTCAGGCTGGCTTGGCCAAGCATCTCTATGCAGCGCTGTTTTACAACCTTCATGTCTTGGACTTTTAAAACCCATGACAGGCAGGGCCATCCCCGCTGTGGGCCAGGGAAGCCAGCTTACTCAGGGACCTCTCTTGCTTGGAGGGTGCACTGATGATGCTCCCCACCTGCACCCACAGTACTTGTCTGCTGTAGTCACCCTAGACTTTGTCATCTGGGCACAAGCCCTAGGACATGGGACCTCTGCCCTAAAGGCCGAGCTGATTGCCCTAACTCAGGCACTCCGATGGGGAAAAGGAACCAGGCTGCTGCGTCAGCTAAGGTTGGAGCCCAGATTCGAATCTGTAATAAATTTAGACCTGTTTGAATTCGGTTGGTCTTTGTGGTCTGTCTTGTGGGGACTCGCTCCGTTACACATGCCCCTGACCAGAATCGAACCCAGGACCTTTCAGTCCGCAGGCCGACGCTCTATCCACTGAGCCAAACTGGTCTCGGCTCCAAGAGTTATATTTTAAGAAATGTTTATGGCCCAAGGATAACCTTAACTCTTAGCTGCCATAACTTATTTCAAGAAAGTTCATAGAAAAGTTCAGCAGAAAATTGACAACATTTTGATTGACATAATAGATGGAACGTTTGTAATTTTAATCAAATTTAAATTGAATACATACTTCAAATGATATGTCAGACTAGTGTTACTGGGTTAAAATCTAATGACAACCACTGTCATTATTACTTAAATATAGCCATCATGCCTATAGCAATAAATGATGACACTTAAGAACATGCAGAAACAAAGAACACAAGTATTTAGAGAAAAGGGAGTGACTAGAAACTCAGTTGAACACAGGAATGTGACCTGGATTTAATCTATTTACCAAACATAGAAGCAATTGTACTTTGAGCAGATGATATAATTGGATATAGCAGTATGTTTTCTTACTGTCAGAGCATTTATCTTTTATATGTTCATCTTGCACCCATGAAATGACCGGCTTGTTCACATTTAATGTCATTAAAGCTACTTGACAGTCAGCATGAATGTGTTTTCAAGTGCTTATCCAATGACCAGAGAATGCATTTTAAAAAATAACATTTTTGAGAAGCTTACAGATTGGGAGTTGCAAGTTTGCTGCTGTTTTGTGTGCCAGAAGAAGGCAGCATATTCATTCTCTCTCTCTCTCTCTCTCTCTCTCTCTCTCTCTCTCTCTCTCTCTCTCTCTCTCTCTGCCTGATGCATGCAAAGTAGAAACTTACAAATCAAGGAGCACCAAGATTTATTTAATTTTATGAGAGCTTTCTTTTTCTTTTAGGTAGACTAAAGAAATATAATGGTATTTTAATAGATCTTCTAACACAGAAGAAAGTTGCAAGGGACTTCATCTTTTCCATGATTTGGTTGTAAACAAAATCATGAAAATTAACTGGGATGTGGATTTTTCATAATAAAATATAAATAATGGTTGGAGTCTGACGTTCCCTGTTTGCTGTAGGAAAGTAAGCTTGTGAACAGGCCAGGGGACTCAGCAGTCCCTGAGCAGCTGGGTTGCGACCGGGTGGAAATGTTATCGGAAATGCGTGGACGGTCTTTCTCCATTGCTAGTGGGGATTGGGGTCCCTAGGATATCTTAAGAAAAAGAATTTTCTGAGACACCCATGGGCGAATGAGTCATTTTTATGTGCATAGAATTACATCCCCGGGTTTGTGAGGTCCGTTTCTCTTAAAGCAGTCCTCAAAGAGGTGCAGCTGGGGATTCAGGAGAGCTTGAAGCAAATCCAGTGTCCAGAGTTTGTTTCATGGTGAAGCTGGGTCTGGTTTGGCATTAAGCAAGGTGTAGTCCACCAGTCCATTATGTGTGGTCCATATGGCTGTGAGCCATGTAGGCGAATGCAAAAGAGCAGAAGCATGAGAGTTGCACAGGTCAGGAGTCAAACACCAACGAGAGAGAGAACTCCTGTGGTGAGGAGATTAAGCATCTTAAATCTGCCCAGCCAGTGCAGTTCCCTGATTGAGCTTCGACCTATGCGCTAGGAGATCACCGGTTTGATTCCTAATTGTGGCCTGGATCCCCAGTAGAGGGTGTGGAGGAGGCAGCCCATTGATGCTGATGTTTTTCTCTCACCGATGTTTTCTTTCTCTCTCTTCCCCCCTCTCTAAAAATGAATTAAAACATATTTTAAAAAAAATATCAAGTTTTCCTGTACTTGCAGTGGCCATTCCTATTCTGGCCAATGACCTGTTCCCGGATGTGACCGACAAGTAAATACCTTCCCTAGACTTTACGGGGAGTGCTCTTGACAAAGCTGCACAGACGTGAATGCCTACAATACCTGGCTTTCCCATCGCTCCTTTCCAGTTATTTATAACTCGGTTAAAGTACAAGGGCATCAGGAAAGTACTTTCCAAGGTTTGGTTAAGCATGAGAACTTCACTAGACTGAAGCCCCCAACTCCATCCTTACCCAATAAGCTCTTAACTTGCTAGAGAAATACCTGAGAGAGGGAAACTGGGATAGACCTGGTCCTTATTGCTTTGGAACCCATTAGGTGTGGCTAGCAAATTTAAAGGAGGGGATGAGGTAGTAAGGTAAAACTGGGACCTCTTTTTTGGCAATTTGGTGTGTAAGGAGAGAGCCTTTGCTTAGAGTACTATCAGTGAGGTAGAAATTCAAGAATTCTCCAAAAGGGAACAAACTCTAAGCTTCCTGTTGTTGAGATTCATGCACAGGTAGGCCCTGTATTTGGTCCTACTGTCTATGGAAGCTCCCACTGATGAGGACAAGCACCCATTGCATTCTCAGTGTCCCTTTTTGTAATCAGATTTGCAATTGCTGGTGAAATAAATGTGTCTTGGTTCCTCTAGACCAGTGGTTCTCAACCTGTGGGTCATGACCCCTTTGAGGGTCCAATGACCCTTTCACAAGAGTCGCCTAAGACTATTGGAAAACACCTATTTCCCATGGTCTTAGGAAGCAACACGCCGCTCCTCCGTGTAGCAAAGTGTAGCAATGTAGTTTACTGTTGTCATATGAAGACTGTTACCCGTGCTACACCACGATTCAAGACAAAATTTCATTTATTTGTAATTAGAAATAAATATTTCACAATATATAATTACATATTGTTTTTTTGTGATTAATCACTATGCTTTCATTATGTTCAATTTGTAACAATGAAAATACATCCTGCCTATCAGATATTTACATTACAGTTCATAACAGTAGCAAAATTACAGTTATAAAGTAGCAACGGAAATAATTTTATGGTTGGGGGTCACCACCACATGAGGAGCTGTCTTAAAGGGTCGCGGCATTAGGAAGGTTGAGAACCACTGCTCTAGACCAGGTTTGCTCAGGAAAGAAACCATAGCTGCGTTATTCACGATCATTTTCCAGTGCAGGGCCTGGCAGTTCATAGACGTCCAACAAATGTTGTCCAACGGATGAATGAAGAACCAAATGAAATAGTACCATGGTGAACCATCTATATCCCAAGGAGTTGTTGGTGAGAGGGGAGGGGATAGACCTCATTAGAACAGCCTGCGGCCTGCAAACAGTGAGTGGACTTTTAGGAGTATATTAAATATCCCCCACCCCAAATTCATATGTAGATTTGTGAATGTTTCCCTCTGGCAGGGGGCCAGAGGAAGCCAGCCCAAGAATAATTACATTGCAGAGGCTAATGGTTATGCTAATGCTTGTCTGAGACCAGACAATGGTCAGAAGTGGAGTGCTGGTATAAATGATTCTCCCAGGAGCCTATAGATCTGAGATTTCTAGCCTTCCCACATCCTCTCAGGGATGCCCTTTCTTGCCCATTCTCTCCCTTCAATCTTTGCAGATAGTAGATGCTTATTAAGTATGATGGAGAGCAAGGGTGGGCCGTAACAAAGGAGATCCTGTGACCTTGGGGGAGGCTCGGGGCACGGCTCACTGGAGTGCACAGCTGAGGGAGTGTGGGGCTAATTCCACCCGGGGGCGTTGGTGAGGAGGCTGTTTTGTAATTCTTACCAAAGTACCAGATAGTTTCCGACCTGGGAGCGATGCCAGGGTTTCAAGATTGGAAAGTTCAGGAAAAACAGAAGTGTAGAAAGCATTTGTTAGGTATGGCTCAGCGGTTCTCAACCTGTGGGTCGCGACCCCTTTGGGGGTCGAATGACCCTTTCACAGGGGTCGCCTAAGACCATAGGATAATGCAGATATTTACATCACGATGCATAACAGTAGCAAAATTTCATGGTTGGGGGTCACCACCACATGAGGAACTGTATGCAAGGGTCGCGGCCTTAGGAAGGTTGAGAACCACTGGTATGGCTAGTATGCTTTCCTAGAAGATCAAAGTGCATTTAGATGACACGGTTTCTTTTTTAATACTCAGTCTGCCTCCCTGCCCCACATGCCCTCCAGTCCCCAAATTTGATTACTCGTCCTTCCACCCTCTCCCAGCCTCTGGGATTACTCTTCCTCCTCACCGGGACTAAAATCCACTCAGGTCTTTGCTGAGCATCCTCAGGCCCTCAGTGTTGGCATGGAAGTATCAGATTTTGTCTTCTCCTCATCTTTGGAGGTAAGCATGTTTACCCTTGTTATCTGCCCTCAACCGCATTTCTTCATATGAAGGTGAAGTCTTACAGCTGTGTGATGTGCACAAGAGTCTCCAGCAGGTCGAGACATGCTGTGTAGTAGACCTGTCCTTTTCCTCACTCTTCCCAATAGTTTTGTTTCATAGGGAAATGGATTTTGCCATAACAGAAGGAAGATTTTTTCAATAGCCTCAGCTGTCCAAACGATGTAATGGCCTGCTTAGAGAGGTGTGGGACTTCCCAGTATTGTGCCCATGGCTCTGATCTGGCTACCTCTCACCTTCTTTGCTCCATGGCCTCTGATTCATATATATATATATATATATATATATATATATATATATATATATATATATATATATATAATTTTTTTTTATTGATTTTTTACAGAGAGGAAGAGAGAGGAATAGAGAGTAAGAAACATCGATGAGAAAGAGAGAGACATCAACCAGCTGCCTCTTGCACACCCCCTACTGGGGATGCGCCCGCAACCAAGGTACATGCCCTTGATCGGAATCGAACCTGGGACCTTTCAATCCGTAGACCGACACTCTATCCACTGAGCCAAACCTGTTTTGGGGGCCTCTGGTTCTTTATGGCTGGCTGAATAATTAAATCAACAGGAGACAGATTAATAAGAGAAAATAAAATTTAATATTATGGACATATTTAAGAGAGTCAGAGGTTCTTACACCTCGCATACATAAGAGGTTCTGAGGTAGAAAGGGGGATTGAGGTATTATAAGACATCCTGAACTAGGGATGAGGCACTATACTGTGGGGGCTTCAAATGGTCTTTACATGGTAATAACAGACACTTAGTAAATAGAAGGTTGCCCTCCCCTTATATATGTCCAAAGAAATCATCTCTGATAATCTCTTATTGTGAGCAAAGCTTTTTATTAAAATTCTTCTAAATAGTTAAGGGTGGGCACACAGAAGTTTCTCCTGAGCCTGAAGCTAAAATTGCCTTTAGCTCAAAGTAATCTGCATGCCACTGAGTCACATCTTGGGGTGGAGCATTTTGGACCTCCGCACCACTTTTGTCATCTCCCCTCAATGTTCCATCATATTTCACCTACCCAGTATCCTCAACTGGAGTATTCTCTCTCTCTCTCTCTCTCTCTCTCTCTCTCTCTCTCTCTCTCTCTCTCTCTTTCACCCACTCCATTCATCCTTCAAGTCTTACCTCATATTCTTCCCCTGGAGAACCTTTTTTGACCACCTCAAGCTGTGGCAGGTGCCCCTACTCCATGCTTCCCCAGTACCCTGGGCACACCTCTGACTCAGCACATGCCACATTGTGTGTTCCTTTCCTTTCCCGTCTTTCCAAACAGGCCAGGAGCTCTCTGAGGTCTTTTCTGTGCAGTGTATCTAGCAGGGAATAAGTGATAGATACTCAGAACTTATTTGTTTAATGAATAAGCAGTAAATGAAATGGGTGGTTAGAGTTAATAATTTTTAAAGTCTTTTTCAGTCCCAAATTTCTACAATTCTGAAGCCAATGCATAGTAATGCACTAAGCCTACGGCTTTTTTGCTTCTTTGTACTCTGAGCTATCCTTCAAGATACCTGGTTTATGAGTAAATTCAATGAGGGACATGGTAATGAAAAGGCTAATTGATTATGAGTATAAAAATGTAATCTTTCCCCAAAATACGGAGAAACCATAAGTCAGGTTAATGCCTGGAGACATTTTTGGTTGTCCCAACTGGGAAAATGCTAGAGAGGGTAGAGCACCAGAACAGTGCCAGGCTTATGAGAGATTCTCAAACATTATCGAGTAAATGGATGTATTCATAGGTGGTACAGGCTGCAAATACTCTAAGGATTCAGAGAGATGACATTGTGGGCTGAAATAATAAGGGAAGATCTTAAACTAGATTTTGAGAAGGATTTGAGTCTGAATAGGTGAAGGATGGGGTTAAAATGAACTTGGCATACTGAAGGGACAATGAACATATTGGCTTTACACAAGGGTAAGATAAAATCAGAAACTTTGGCAAATTGTTGGCAAACCCTTTTGTTAGCCAGGGATGCTGGTAAACATTCCACAATGTCCATGACATTTCCACAACAAAGAACAAAGGAATGTCAATACTTGCCAAGGTTGAGCAACCCTGTTCTACTGCCTCAGATTATTCTGATTGACCACAGACACAAAGATTTGGAAACAGAGTTACAGCAGTTTTTATAAGGACATTTGGAACAAAATATGGGCACTAAGGGCAGCTGCTTTTTAGATGTTGCTAAGGTAGGACTATATGGAAGGTGAGAAAATATTAAGAAGCATAGGATATCCAGTCATTTTAAGTTAGAAAAATTTTTTGTTACTTTTTAGGCACATGAGGTATTATATAGTATAATATAGTATAATATGGTTAAGAAAACTAGCACTGGAATCATCCAGCCTGGGTCTTATTTCTGATCCAACTAGGGCATGTTGGATAGAGATGTAATTACTTCATTTCTCCAGGTCTCATTTTCCTTGTTAATAAAATGGAAATGATAACGTGACAAAATTCCTAAGGTTGTGGGAATAAAATGGGTTAGTGCATAGAAAGTATTTAACACACTGCTTTCTCTATGGTAAGTTTTTGATGAAAATCATGAGGATAATCATGTCACCAATATTACTGTGATCCATATTTACACATAAGTGTTTTATTTGTACAATAAATAAGGGAATTACTATTGTTCCCATTCCTACGATCAGATGCAAATAAAATTGACTTAATTTTCTAAGGTGATAGAGCTATTAAAAGGCAAATTTAAGATTCAGATCCAGAGAATTTGGCTTCAGGGCCCATGATCTTAACAAGTGGGCTGTGCTACCTATCTAGTATATTAATTAACACGATTTAGTCATTATTGGTATTATTTTATTAGGCTGCTTTACAGGTTAGTTTTAAAATCTTCATTCATATGAAAAATTTTATGTTTTCAATGGTGTTTCCATGTTGGTCAATTTCAACATAGATCTGGAAAGTAGGAGTACCTTTAAAAAACTACTTATAAATTATATTATAAATATTTTCTAATTTGTTTTAAAATTCACTTTAAAAATTTAAAGGGAGAGGTAGAGAATAAAGGTACTAGGTACATATACACGAGCAATAAAGTATTTTCAACAATTATGATGTTATGAAACCTGAAATAAAATTAAATTGCTATCCATGGTACATTTAAATGAACAGGAAGAGTTAACATCTAATAACTATATTATTATATGTAGCGAGCTTGTTTATAACGGGAGCAAGGTAGTAAGAAATACAAGCTTGATTCCGACCTTCTAAAAGTTTAAAAGATAGTTTATGCTCTTTCTTAGCACCAGAACAGACCAGGCATATGGGAAATTCTCAAACGTTATTGAGTAAATGAATGTATTCATAGATGGTAAAGGCTGCAAATACTCTAAGGATTCAGAGAGATGACATTATGGGCTGAAATAAAGGGAAGATCTTAAAATAGATTTTGAGAAGGATTTGAGTTTGAATAGGTGAAGGATGGGGTTAAAATGAACTTGGCATATTGAAGGGACAATGAACAGATTGGCTTGAAACAAGAGTAAGATAAAATCAGAAACTTTGGCAAATTGTTGGCAAACTCTTGTTAAACACAAGTTTAAGGAAAGGGACTGTGTATCTTTCCTATTCCTTGCACAAGGTCTCACACATAGGATGGACTCAAATAAATATTTGTTGACTACCTGACAGACACAGACAGACAGGTAGTCAACTGTCCATTGGTTGCTTCTTGGTCTTTTCCTTCACTTACACAATCACTTCTCTGAAGTCAGTCTCCTTGGTTCAAATGCTCTGGGTAGTTTCTGTTTTCCTGATTGGACCCTGACTGATGTAATGAGTAATATACTCTAATGCTCCATAGGACTTCAGGGCTATGGGGGAAGAAGCAAACACAAAGTAATGTCAATATGTTAGGTACTTTAACCTATAAAATATTTAAGCTTCATCAGGTGGTGGAATGGTACTCACTAGATACTCTGTAGATGAGAAATCAGAGATGCAGGGTGGATAACTCATCTAGGGTCACTAAGTAACAGAGCTGAGATTCAAACCTAGTGTCAAGGTTTATAACCTTTCCACCACTCAAAGCATTTAGGAGGCATTCAGGTTCTTGGCAAATTCCTATTAAACCAGAAAAATTTATTAACTTTTATTCCCCAGTGAGAGATTTTTAAGTTTTTATTTTCGGAGATACTATTAGTTTCCTGTAAAAATGTTTTCTTGAAGGCTTAAGCATAACTGTAATTTAGTTTAATTTATTCTGCAAGTTTTGCTTATATTTCTGACTATTGGATGTGTCTATATGCCTATGTGTGTATGTGTGTGAGAGAATGTAAAAGAGATTGAGAGAAATCCAGAAGGAGGTAGAGAAAGACAAGTGTTTTTGTTTTTTAAATATCTAATGTAGCCCTTCTGGGACTTAGAAGATTATTTATAATGACTTGCTCATATTTCATATCAATACTAGTAGATTTTATGTAAAATACTGCTTCTGGGTCAAAGAGGCCCTGCTGTTTGCAAGGTGAATGACTATAGGAGAAGTGTTAATTGGGAATGTGGGTGAACAAATGCAACTATATTCAGCTACATGCAAATACATTTTATTTCTCTCATTAGGACATACAAAGATCAGATGAAAGCGGGATCATTGCACTTTGTATTTATGTGAAAATAAAACATTATCTAAAATAAATTGAATGCACAAATAAAATACTCAGGTATTTTATTATTTATTTATGAAATGAAGCCTCTTGAAAAGAAAGGAATACTGACAATTTAGTATGCAATGCTACTGTTCTTAGTACCTTTATATTTTCAAAGCCATACATAGTAATTTAGTTGCATTCCCATTAATATTAGTAGGAGTTTTGAAACTTAAATTTCTGCATGCATCTTTGGAAATTATGTCAAAGTAAACTGTTAATGCAAACCTGGTTTTCATTTTTTAGTGAAATAGTTTGAATCTCTCACCAAAAATGTCCTCAAAGGCACCTTCATTCTAGTCACAAGGGAAGAATTACTTAAGAAGGTACTGTTCGGAGGTCATCATCTTTAAAGCAACATGATAATAAATCACATTAAAGAGAAAAACAGGGTTTTCCCAACCCTAAAGAATACAAAAGTCCAGGACCCGTGTTGTTGAATAGTAAGCAAAGGACCTTGGACCCTTTCAGCCCAGTTTATCTGATCAGTGATAGAGGCATGCTAAGGTGAATTTTAATTAGGACTAAATAGTGGTATTACTCTTTCATACCCTGAACATCTGTTCCCTTCAGAAATGATGATTTATGCAGGCTATCAGAGCAGACAGCTTGCTACAGCTTATGTCACGGTTAGTGGGAAGCTGGTGGTAGCATTTCAAAAAACCAGCCTCTAAATGGAGACTGGCCAGTGTATACGATCTAGGTGATAGGGGGAGGGGAATCACAATGTGTCCATTTTTAATTTTGAAGCCAAATATTGACTTTAATAATTTTTTTCTTCTAGACCATCTGTTGTTAATGAAGAAAGCAACTTGGACAATGAATGGGCTGATGCTTCCCACTGAAGTCAAGAGACGGAAAACCAAGCCTGTTCTTTCTACCAGGATGAAGAAACTTACTGGGAAGATCTCGGTCCGAATTCTGTTCTTTAAGAATGGCACGGGGCAAGATGGGCATGAGGTTACAGTGGGAAAGGAAACAATGAAAAAGGTAATTTTGTATCCAATATTGAAGTACACATTTCAAAGTTTTTATGGATTTTGAAATGTGTGTTTTCCTTCTAAATATCAGTGTCAACTGAAAATGAAATATTAAGAAGGCATTATATAGAATGCAAACATTCAGCTGTTTAACAAGGAGTATGCTTATTGTGTTAACAATATGAGTTATTTTGGTAAAGAAACACTATTTCAGGAAATTGTTTGGCTATCATAGTTGGTAATTTACCTAGTGAAAGTTATGTTTATTTGGTGAAACATTCTAGTTAATTACAATATTTCATAGACTATTTAGATTGAAGCCAATCTAACCTAGCTTCAAAACTCAAATCTGTGCCTTTTTAATTAGTATAGAATTTAAGATCTAGAAACACCCGTGGTCCTCAAGAGAATAAATAAAGTACAAAATAACTAAGATTCAGTTAAAGTATCCATATACATTTTTAAAAGTAAATTTGATGGGCCTAAGACAAATCCTGTTACAATTAAGCAAACTTTAAAAAACAAGTTTTAAAATTTTAAAGTATTACTTATTACATACTTATATGATGCTTTTATCTTCCAGATCATCTTTTATATTTAAAAAAGGAGGAACTAATAGAAATTTGAAAAAAAAATGGTTTTGCAGATATTTTCAACTAACCTTAAAGCAGCTTATTAATCCTATATTATAAAGAGATGATATGCAAATTGACCCTTATGCCCTCACATCACAAGATGACTTCCCCCATGTCATCAAAGATGGCTGCCTCCCACATCATCACATGATGGCTGCCCCACATTGTCACAAGATGGCCACCCCCATGTCATCACAAGATGGCCATCTCCACATGGTCACAAGATGGCTGGCGGGGAGGGGGGGCAGTTGGGGACAATCAGGCCTGCAAGGGAGGACAGTTGTGGGGGACCAGGCCTGCAGGTGAGAGCAGTTGGGGGGACCAGACCTGCAGAGGAGGGCAGTTGGGGGTGATCAGACTGGCAGGGGAGCAGTGAAATGACAATCATATGGCAGGAGCAGTTAGGTATCAATCAGGCTGGCAGGGGAGCAGTTAGGGGGCTATCAGGCTGGCAGGCAGAGTGGTTAGGGGCAATCAGGCAGTAAGGCAGGTGAGTGGTTAGGAGCCTGCAGTCCTGAAGTATCAAGCCTAAACTGGCAGTTGGACATCCCCTGAGGAGTCCCAGATTGGAGAGGGTGCAGGATGGGCTGAGGGACACTCCCCGGTGCACAGATTTTGTGCACTGGGCCTCTAGTAATAATAATAATAATATTAGTAAATATGTATTAGAGATTAAAATATAATTAAATTGTCTAGGTTTTAATCTTCATCATTTGCTAACCTTCCTTGAGCTACAATTTCTTCATCTAAAAAATGGGATGATAATAATGCATACCTCATAGAATTGATATGAGGATTCAATGTGATATTATTTATGGACTGCAATGCCTGGAATCCAGACAGTTCCAATAAGTATTTGTCATTCTTATATTTATGACTTATAAATATATAGTACATCTAATAAGAATTATTTTTCTATGGGAAATATTTATTGTGAAATCAAGATAGATGTAAATCATTTTGTTATTCCAAATTATTTTTGAAGTGATTATTGCTTGAAAGAGATGAGTAGTGTCTTTTTCACTCACCTATTATTTTTGTGATTGTGTTATAACCACAACTGGGTAAGAACATTTACTGAGAAACTGGGAAACCAGGTTTCTTTCTTTCTTATCTACAGATTTGGATTATGAGTAAAACAAGGGATATTATGCAGCACAAATTGCAAAGGCAGATTGTAACATCTTCCCTGAAGATTTTGAAAAATAGAGAAGATGGACATGTTTCTTGGACTGTTAAATTGCAGTCATTCTTAGAGATAGAAGCTAGTATAGATAACCTCTTGATTTCAGTTCAGTCTCCGTAATTCATGGTAAAATTGGGGTAATGGCCACAGATTACATGTTCTTAGATGAAAGGTTGAGTGTAAATAAAAATGTCACCGCTATTTTGCTCTTTGTCTATAAAGAGCAATTTACTTAAAACTGGATGATCAAGAAATTCTTCAGCTTCTTTTCCTTTTTACCATTTATAGTCTAAAGAGTTGTTTCAATTTATAAAACTCAGAGAATGATTCAATAATAACTATATATAATAAAAGGCTAATATGCAAATTGTCCCCATGGGCAGGAGTTCGACCAACTGGGAGTTAGACATGCGCTGACCACCAGGGGGCAGCACGGAACATGGCGGGCATTGGTGATGTGGCGCTGGAGGCGCTGCCAGCCCTGATGGGCCCTGATGAGAGTGGGACTGCAGTGGGATGGTGGAGCAGGTGAGCAAGCAGTGCCAGGCCAAGGTGGGTGTGAGCAGGAGCCCCAATCACCCTGCTAGTCATCCCAAGGATGGTGATCAGCAGCAGTGGCCCAATCCCCACAGGCCACCCAGAGGGACCCCACGAATTCATGCACTTGGCCTCCAGTTTGTAAATATTTTTCTAATTATCACTTTTAAAAATGAAGTAAAGGAGATAAGGTAACAGTATATTGGTCTTGGGTGTCAATAAAACCTTTTGGAGGGATAAAAATAAGGGTAGCTAATTATTTGATAAATAAAAATTTAAATTTTTAAAGCTCTGTTGATAATAATCATAGGACAATGCTCTATTTATAGGTTTAATACCAAATCAATGATATGAACAAGCTTGCATTCTCAGGAGAATCGCAAATTATCTTTTCTTTTATCACAACACATTAGGAATATTGGGACTAATAGCTCTTTTTAGATCACTAAACTTTTTAAACAGTAATTTAGATTACTTAGAAATTTTATATTATTTATGTACTAGAGGTGCGTGAATTCATGCATGGATGGGGTCCCTTGGGGTGGCCTAATGGGATCAGGCCCAGCTTGCGCCCCTAGGCTCACAGCCTCAGCTCATGCCCCCAGCCTTGCAGTTTCACAGCCCCACCTGGCACCCCACCTTGGCATGGTGCCGCCCCCTTCACCTGCCCCACCATTCCACCTGTGGGCGCAATTGCAGTCTGTGGGATGATTGGGGGCTCCCACTTGCACCCACCTTGGCCTGGCACTGCCCTCTCACCTGCTCCACCATCCCACTGTGGTTCTGCTCTTGTCAGGGCCTATTGGGGCCAGCAGCACCTTCACTGCCACCTCCTGCTAACCTCGCTGACTACCATGTTCCTTGTCACATCCTGATGGTCAACGCATGTCTAATTCCCTGTTGGTTGAATTACTGTGGTGGGGACAATTTGCATATTAGCCTTTTATTATCTATACTAATAAAAGGGTAACATGCTAATTAGACTGTGTCAACTGGCCATCTTCTGGACATCCGATTTCCTTCCAGCCAAAGCATGGTGGTGGAGGCCGAGGCACAGGCTGTTGGGGTGATCAGGCCAGCAGGGGAGGCAATCAGGCAGGTAGGCAGAGGCAGTTAGGGGCGATCAGGCAGGCAGACAGATGAGTGGTTAGGAGTCAGTGGTCCCAGTTTACGAGAGGAATGTTTGACTGCTGGCAGTCAGACACTTCTCAAAAGGTTCCTGATTGGAGAGTGTGCAGGCTGGGCTGAGGGAACCCCCACCTCATGCATGAATTTCATGCACCAGGCCTATGCTCTCTCACAATCTGAGACCCGTCAGGGGATGTTAGAGAACCAATTTCAGACCAACTCCCCAGGCCACTCCTTTTGAGAGAGGAGCCAGACCTAGGACTCATAGCTGGTGAGTGCTGCTGCAGCAGAGAGAGCCTCTCCCAATTGGGACTGATTGGGCAACAGCCCGCGGCAGGTGCAGCGGGAGCAGCAGGTAGGAGCTACAAGCAGGATTGGACTGCAGATTTCAGCCTGATCCCAACCCCACCCAAGCAGGAATTTGTGCACTAGGCCTCTAGTTTGCTTATAAGCATATTTCATTATAATGACTTTTTTTTTGGTTATTATTTTAAAACCACATAGTATTGAGGGAATTACTTGTGTATGGCTTTCAAGGTATAAATAAATAATATACTTTTTTAGATGCCTTTAAACTAGAGGAAAATCTAGACATGGAAATTTATAAGCACATAAAGAGATGCTCAACATTATTAATCACCAAAGAATGGAAATTAAATCCACACTGAATTGCCACTACATATGTATTAAAATGGCTAAAATTAAAAAAAGACTGGCAATACTAAATATTGTAAATCTGGATATTGGAAATATAGTAAATAGTGAAAATCTAGAGCTACTAGAAGTCTCGCATATAGCTGATCAGAATGCAAAATGATACAGTCACCTTGCAAACCAGCATGGCAGTTTCTTATAAAGAAACATACACTTATCACACATTCTAGCAACTCTTTGCTAGGTACAGTATGTCTTCACTTAATGTTGTTGATAGCTCCTATGACTTTAGCGAATCAACATATACTAAAACTAATTTTACCATAGGCCAATTGATAGAAAGTAGAATTAAGTGATTAGGGCATCTCATCAATATTATAATATTGAACAAAATTATGTTATTCTAGGACCTGTTATAATTACCAAAGAAAAATAATAATATGCCAACACACAACACCTATTTAGAGTGAATGAATATTCAGAATAGCTTTATTCATAATAGTCCCAAACTAGAAACAACCCAAAAATGTCCATCAATAAAGTGAATAGGTAAACAAATTTGTGCCAAAGAATACTCTGCAGCAATAAAAAGCAACAAATATTGTGCTAAGTGAAAGAAGCTAGATGTAGAGTATTACATGCTGTATGATTCCATTTATATGAAACTGTAAGACAAACAGTGGTTGCCTGGGGTCAGGGGTACTGAACTATGATGGACAAGAGTATGAGGGATATTGGAGAGTAATGGAAATATTCTGTATATTGATTGTGGAAGTAGTTACACAGATACTCTTCCTATCTGCATTGAATGGTGTACTTAAAATAGACAGTTTATTTCATGTAAATTCTACATCCATATAGTAGATTTAAAAAGTAAACAAAAATAACAAAATTAGGATTGGAAAAATGTAAAAGTAATCTGGGCTATTTAATTATTCTTAAGATGAGATCACAGTTAAGTAAGTATAAAATATCCAAGAAGTGTGTATTAATAGATTATTTAGAAAATATCCTCTAGTTATCTACTTTTCATTCACATTTTAATAATAAAATGCCAGAACACCTACATTTCAAAACCACAAGAAATAATTGCTTTTACAAATCGTAGTCATGCTCATTATTAGTAAGAGCAAGTAACTAGATGTAGTGTACATTCTATCATATTCTTTTGTGAGAATAAGATACATAACAGGCCAGTAAATATATCTCCAGGATTTATCCAGAAAAGTACCTTTAAGCTACTTAATAAGGTGAATATAAGTTCATTCCAATCTCCTGGCATTTTCAAGTTAAAATAATGCCCATATTTTTTATTATTAGTCACGTTGGTCTTAGCAGAAAATTATGCCAAGTACATTTTATTACATTTTAATTCTTTGAAAATTCATAATGTATTTGACAGTCTTTCAGTTAGAAAAAAAGTCTGTAAAAACAGATATCCTTTCTCAAAATATAGATGGTAAATTATAGTGAGCTTTTACTGGAGAAGTATAATTAATTGCCAATGGTGAAATCTTTTTAGTAATCTAATGAGTTAAGTTCATAATTATCTATTCATTTTCATCTTGCTAAAGCTCTAAAATTCTTCTGTAGGTTCCTAATTAAATGTTTTGCTTCTTGGGTTTATATAGTGAATACTGTTAGGTATTCACTGTGTAATTTCTGTACATTAAGTTAGTGAATATTGTTACTAACTGTATAGTGAATACTGTTAGTTATTCACTGTATAATTTCTGTACATTAAATTAGTGAATACTGTTACTAACTATATGTGAATACTGTTAGGTATTCACTGTATAATTTCTGTACATTAAGTTAGCTGAAGCAGTTTTTCTCATTTGGGGAACCTAGGCCCAAAATTTTGTTTTCTGTCAGTAAAGATGACTTTATCTGCAAACAGAAAAATACTGACTTAAAAGACTTAAGTAAGAAGAAAGCAAAAAATCCAATGATAGGGCAGTTCTATACACTGTCCGATAAGATTCCAATTATGTTTTCTATAGTGTTTTGGATTTTGTGCTCTCCCATACATTGGTTGCAGGATGGCTACTACACAGCCAGGTGCAACTTTGTCCAGAGGGAGAAAAAGATAATTTCTTCCCTATGACTGAGGAAATCTTCCCTGAAAGCCCTTCTCATGTCTCATTGACCAAAACTATATTCTGTATCTACCTCCAAACTGACAAGGAATATGGGACCATCATAATTAACTTAGATCAATCAAGAAAATTATAGCCTTCCTTGAGTGAAGGGGCAAGGATGAACCCCTAAACAAAATCAGGAGAGCAAGTATCAGGTAGATAATGAGAATTGGAAAGGCAACCAAGAGAATCGGTATAAATGCGAAGAGGCTTATTCATTTTATTTTCTAAGGACAGTACAAGGTCAGTGCTCTGGTATTAAAATGAATTAGTTTTATTTGAAATTTTTTGTCTAGAATTACACATAATTTAGTTCTAGTAATTTTATAAAATCAAAATTTTATTTGTTAGATTTATCAGGAATTTTATTTGCTAGTTTATCAGGTTCTTAACAGTATCCAAGTTATGATGCATATAATGCAAATTAGACATAATAGGTATGTTTAACTTTCACTCATTCATTAATCCACAATGTTTTATATCTGCCAAGCACCTGGATAAAGTGGTGAGTGAAATCAGCAATGGCCCTCCATGTTCTCAAGGGGCATTTAGGCTAGTGGTGGAAACAGATATTTGTAAAGTGGCCACATTATTCAAGGAGGAGGTGGCACAAGAAAGTCTTCTGAGAAAAGATAAGCAGGAATTTTCTGGGTACATGTGGAAGATGTTGAGCAGGGTAATTTTTTCAAGCAGGGAGCTTAGCATATGAAAATACTCAGTGACAGAGTGAGAAGGATAAATTCCATGATTTGAAGGGTGAGTGTATGAGGGGGAGAGATACCTTATAAAACAGGTTAGATTTTTTTCCTCCCCGTTCCCCATTTTCCCCCTCGACCTCCTCCCACCAGCAAAGAACAGTGAGAAGGGTAAAGGTTTTAGTTAGGAGTGGAAGGAGAGGATGACTCCCAGAACTGTAATCAAATAGATTAAACTAAAGGAAGTTTGTGGAAAATCTCTTCCCAGGGGCTTGTCAAGAAGAGCCTGGTTTTACAGCATGCTGATTTTAACTTTCAGTATCTTCAGGGCTCTCTAGACTGTAAGAAATTAGCAGAATGTGAATTTGTAAAAGTAATATTTTAACAAGTTTAACAGTGATAGATTAGTGGAAATGCTTTTTATTTTTAATATATTTTTATTGATTTCAGAGAGGAAGGGAGAGGGGGAGAGAGATAGAAACATCAATGATGACAGAGAATCATTGATTGACTGCCTCTCGCACACCCCCAGGGATCGAGCCTGCAACCCAGGCATATACCGTTGACTGGAATTGAACCCATGATCTTTCAGTCACAGGTCGACGCTTTATCCACTGAGCCTAGCTGGCTAGGGCTGGAAATGTTATTTTAATTAAACTTAATATTACAGCAAGATGGCTTTATTAACTATTGTTTAATTGTTAAATGTAAGAAAAACCTTCCAGGGCTTTTGATGGGAATTTATATTGATACTAATTCATACCACTAATAATTTACTGCGAGAAAATGACTATTTAAGGTTGGCGGTATTTAAATGCTGCAAGGATCTTACATTCTGAAAGTGGAAGAGAATGACCTAGTGGCTGATGCATTATTAATTTCTATTATCTGATTTCTAATGCCAATTTTCAAACTCATTTAACTCTTAACATTGGCTTGCACAAACATTTTTACTGGCGTTTTTAAGCACAGTGAAAAGAAGGGTTTTTGGGTTAGAAAGCCATGTAATTTTTACCTACTGATTTTTAAAAATGATTTTTAAATCATTGAGATTTTAATTAAAGCAAATTGGACAATCTTTAAATAGCTCGTATTTTAGTTTAATTGGTAAGTGATAACTTTGGAGAATATTTAGATATCTGAACCTTCTCTAGTAATAAGGGAATATGATTTGTACAAAAGGTTTTTGTTGCACTTTTAAATAGAAGATTTGTAAAATTAAGAGACTAAGAAGTAAACACAAATATTGGGAAGGTCAAGAATTTGGCTGCATCTGTTTAGGGTCGATGAGACTAACTGTAGATCCAGGTGGAACATTGATTTGTGACTATTTCCTTTTAAATTAAAAGGTGCAGGATAATTCCTATAACTTAGCAAAAAAAAAAAAAAAAAAAAAAACCTCACAAAAACAGTAGCAATGCATAGTTTCTGAAGAATTGCCCCAAACTCTGGATTGCACATAATGAGCAAGAAACACACAATCTGTTGAATGCCCATGGGAGTATGTGGCTTGTGGTGACACTATGGGTCAAGTGCAGGGTTAGAGAACATCTGATATAATTCAGTAAAGGCCAATTTGTCAAATTAAATTCGTCAGTTAAATATCTGCCATTTAAATGCAACACAGCACTTGAGGCAGCAACTCGATAAACCAGCATCAGTCACAATCTGAAAATTGTTCTCCAAACTGAAAAGAAAGTACAAATTTGCCTCAATATACACATTCAACTGTTTAAATATGCCCATTGTCACAAAGAAAATGAGTTTGTTTGGCGAGGACTAGGATTACGGGCTTCATTTTCAAAGTAGCAATTAAAGTGAGCAGAGATGGAGGGGAGTGGGATCAGCAATGGGAAGGTGTTCTGTTTGCCATACAATCATACAATGAACATTGTCCTTCACTAGTCTTGGTTATGCAAAGCCAATAGTATATTATAGGAACAAGCATGTCAAACTTCTGGCCTGCAGGCCGCATGTGGCCCACAATGAATATTTTTGTGGCCCAGCCGATAATAATGATATGTAAGGAACGTTTTAATAAAAATTTCATAGCTCTGACCAGTTTGGCTCAGAGGATGGAGCATTAGCCTGCAGACTGAAGGGTCCCAGGTTCAATTCCAGTCAAGGGCATGTACCTTGGTTGAGGGCACATTCCCAGTAGGGGGTGTGCAGGAGGCAGCTGATTGGTGTTTCTCTCTTGGATGTTTCTAACTTTCTATCCCTCTCCTTTCCTGTTTGTAAAAAATCAATAAAATTTCAAAATTTAAAAAAATTCATAACTTAATTTTTACAATATTCTATTATACATAATTATCAATAACAAACTACAACATCTGCTAGTGACTGATTGCTATAATTGTGTTGCATTCATTTATCTGATGCGCTTAATATGCAGGCGCACCATTTCTTGCCACTAATACTAGCAGCAAATATTTTAGTCATTAGTCTTGGACTGACTCGTGTGGTGTGCGCAAAAAGAAATATTTCGCTTTCAGAAAACAAGAAAAATAAGTTTATTTGTGTTACACTTATTAAGTTATGCAGTTATTCAGTGTCTGGTAAGTTAATGTTCAAGAAAAAACATTAATTTTTATTAAAATGTTCTATTTTATGTTAACAATTACTCATTTCTGTTCTTTGTATTCAACATATCTCTATCGAAATAAACCTATGCTTCTATGAAAATTGAAGCTTTTGTGTTGTGTTTTTTTTTTTTTTGTGTGTGTGTGTGTGTGTGTGTGTGTCCCACATAAACTTAAACCTTGTTTATTTGGCCTGTGTTAGCATTTGAGTTTGACATGCTTGTTATAGGAATGAAAAGTGAAAATGAATGATACCAAGACAAAGTACTTTCAATTCGGATTTAGAATATGTTATGTGCTTTTAAGTGGATAGGCAGAGTTTTATGTTTTGGGAGTCACTCTCAAAATCCTAATGAACCTTTTCCCAGGTTACCAGATACTTTCTTTCCACCCCCTCCGTTACTTTAATTTTTCTCACTTGTGAGTAAAACTTTCTAACTTTTGCTTGCTTGTCTTCCCTGCTCTTGGAAAGGTGGTTGTCTCACCTTTACAAGGGCTACATGGAGACATGAAAATATGAAGGAAAGAGCTTGAGCAAATTAGAGACTATGAAGAGTGAGGTTCTTGAGACACAGGCTCATACAAAACCTTGAAATGTGATTTATTCATTCCTTATTTTAGTACCCGAAACAACATAAATTACAAGATGAACTGTGATCAGACTATATTTGTAATTTATGTTAGGACACTTGCAAAGAATTTATACTAAAGAGAGTACCTTAAAACCTAATTTAAAAAATAATATGCTAACCTTGGCAAATAAATGGAAAATATAGAAAATAGTAAGAATAATAGAAAAATCCCTCAGACTTTTTCCATTTATTAAATAGTATGTAACCACTTTTAAATACTGGTTGCATCTCCTTTCTCTTTTTTTATTAATATTTGTGTGTGTTTTAAAAACATAGTTTTAACTCTCTTTTTATTTCATATGTTAGAAACATTTTATAAATCATAAATTTTATTTTATAATATAATGGTTAATCGCCATGAGTATAGAAAGGACTCTAAGTGTGTATTTAATTTAGCCAGAGTTCACTGTGATAAATTATTTATAGGTTGTGTTTTTTTTTTCCTGTGTAGGTTTTAGATACTTGCACAATGAGAATGAAACTGAATTCACCAGCCAAATATCTTTTTGATTTGTATGGCAGAAAAATTAAAGATATTTCAAAAGGTAAGTGGCAAAGATTTTGTAAACTAGATGCTAATGTTATGAAAGGCATTTATATAATTTGTTTTTACTTTATACATTTAAAAGGGAAACATATACTAAAACAGTTTAATTATAACATGAATAATATATCTTTCTGTACAAAGGGAAATCACAAAAGGTATTAAGATTTGGGGAATCTTTAATTTTGGCATGTTTTAGTTCACTTGGGCTATTATAATAAAAATACCATAGACTCGGTGGCTTAAACAACAAATATTTATTTCCCACAGTTAAGGAGAATGATACCAAGATCAAGGTCCCAGTAGATTGAATGTCAGTTGAGGGTCCCATTTCCTCATTCTTCTCACTATGTCTTTATGTGGCAGAGGTGGCATAAGGGTGATTTATGGGGTCTCTTGTATAAGGACACTAATTCCATTCAGGAGGGCTTCAGCCTCATGACCTATTAGCTTCCAAATACCATCTCAATGGGGATTAAGTTTTAATATGAGAATTTAATATGAACATTTACTCTATAGTACAGACATATGGACACAGGGAATCCTTTTTGTTTTCTTTTTAGGGATGGGGAGAGTATCATTATTAAAGTTGATTTCTTGGGTGTGTTTTTTTTTTAATTTTTATACTTTCCCTTAAATCTCACTGGCTAACCTTTTCCTTGTGATCAACTATATTTTATAATCACTTTTTAACTTTCATTGTTAATAAATAAATAATTTTGTTAAGACCCTATCTAGTTTAAATTATTTCCAATTCATCCAAAATTTTAGATTTGAGTTTATTGCTAGAATTTAAACTGTAAGGAACCTGGTTAAGATGAAAGATTTATATTTAGAAAGTTGATTTTTTCCCCTCTCCAAATGTGGTATAATAAAATTACTTAACAAAACAGAAAAATCTCTGACTCCGAGGCATGATACTTCATGGATGCCAGAGGCATTCAGATTCATGCCTCATGCTCCCGTGTCCCAGAAGTGTGATATTATCACATTTTAATGCATGCCTTGCCCTGAGTTTTGCATACTTATAAAAGCTTATGCCAGCTGAAATTAGCCTATGCAGCTACTAACATGTGGAAGCATAACAAATTCGCCGGACTTAAAATACTTAAAAAAGCTAATCCTGTTGGAGGAACTTCCAGTCTGTAGCACCCTAGTCACTTAACATTAGATTTTTGCCTTTCTTTCTTCTTTGTTTGTTAGTATGATTTTGTGCATCAAATGATTGAGCTCCCTAAACTTTTATGTCTGATGGTCTTCTGAACTTCAACTTGGGAAAGGTCGAGTGTTAAGTGAAAGTTATCTCTTAATTTAAACAAATAAATGGTAATACTCCGATTTCATGTATAATCTTTTTATTTTTTGCTTGCTCTGTTTTTGATCAGAAAAAGTCATTTAATAATGTGTAATGTTAAGATCATATAAATTATTTTTATTTATAAGCATAGATTAGAAGTGTAATTGTATCAAGGACTAAAAGTGATGGATACACATTTAAAAAATCTTCTGTTGCTTCTTTTCTGGAATTAGATATATTTGCAAGTTTTTCTCATATACTATGAGAAATGAGCACATTTGATATGATATTAAACTACTTTATTATATGAAGTCTAATAAAATCTTTTAACACTCCATGGGATTTGAAAATTACTAGTGCTTTTAGATTTCTAAATAGAAGATTTTAACAAAGAAATTTATTTTGTTATATGTGGAAAAGTTCTTTGGCTGTGGCTTCTTTATAGATCTATTCTTTCTATAGTAAAAGACAACTACCATTGGGTAAAGATGCCATATTACTATAGATGGTCAACATGCTAGTACAACATTTCTACTGGGACAGTATATGCATGAAAAATGCATTCTTCAAAAGGACTCCCACCAAAATAATGGGGTTATGGGAAAAATGGAGTTGAGGAAGACCAAAACCTGTGCATCTTTAAAACCAGAATACTAACTAAAAATAATAATTATTAACTTAGGAGGTAATGTAAACAGCCTTGGTTTAAACAGAGTGCTGCTTCAAGAGGATATTAAATCTGCACAGAAGCAATACTTGAGTGTGAGACAAGGCAGATGGAAGTCTACTTGGAGGTTTGAGGCATTGGGGCATCCCTTAAGGAAATCAGAGGAGGCCAAACCCCCATGGAGTCATGCAGGATCATGCCTTTCCAGGAAGGGAATCCTAGAGCAGCATTCAAACTAAGGTCTTTCTTTCTTTCCTGCCAAAGTAGAAAATTCTACTCCTACTTTCCTGTCCTCCTGTGCCAAAGAAAAGCACATATTCACCAACCAAATTTTCACTTCCTACTGGCATCATTCCACCATTTGCCAATCATACATGAGCTATCTGCTGTTACTGCAGCACAGTGACCATGGAAGAACACATGTAGCTAATGTCACATTTAGATGGAGTTGTGTAATGACCCTCTCCTCATCCCTAACATCACCCCAAGTTTTATTCTCGTAACTTCTCTGACTTAATGATTAGGTATAGTGAACTTTAAGTGGCTGCTATTCCAATAACCAAGCCCTGCTCCTTGTGGATCCTTCTAGATGATGGTGGGCAATATGAAATTTACCCTAGAACATACTGAGTTAGAATAGTACAGTAATTAAATTAGCTCCAAGGTCATGCTATTTATTAAACACTGAATGCTCATTTCTTACTCCATTTCCCACCCCCAATTATGCCCAGCAACAATATCCAAAATAGCTATGTATTCTCTGACAAGTTCTTCAGATCCTGCAATGAGATCAACTGACAGGATTAACATGTTTCAATCACAAAATTTCAATAATATAGAGATACCCTGAATTTGAGTGCTAACTCTTACGTATTATCAATTTTTTTTGTGAAGAAAGTAAATTCCAAGAATTAAAATTCCCAAGAAATTAAAATATAAATTTTAAAAATCTACACAGAAATGAATGACAAAATCAAATAATCTTACCTTTCTAAATTAAAATCCAATAAAAGTTCAAACTCCGTAGGTTAAAATCCAAAAAAATTAAGTTCCTGTCTACTTTTTATTCTTCCCAGTGTCAGCCAGATGGTTTCTAGATGCCTGGTTTGAGCTGGAATTTTTCCAGTTGCCACCGTCTGGGCTCCTGCTGTGGGTGTCATCCCTTGAGACCTCAGAAGTTGAGTTGGGTCTACACCAGTTTTATCATGTGCCCTCCTTCCAAATGAACCAAAAGATAATCACAGCATCAGAACAGCAATTTTCAGTTTCTAATGTGGCCATTCCTAGATCATTCCTGTGTTTGGCATGATCCAGACCGTTGGCACTACAGACAGAGACCACAGTAGAGACTAAGGGAAGGAAGGCAAAGAAGATAAAACATTCTCTATGTCAGTCTTTTCAAGAAGCTAGTTGATTTATGCTGTTGAGCTGGGCCTATGACCTGTGACTGGGAAGCAATCTCCCATCAAGGCATTAATTATATGTACTATGTATTTATAATGTCTTGAGGGGGAAACTGACCAGGGCACCCTGTCTTCTCTCTCTAAGAGGCTGTCTGAAGTGTTGGTTAAGTGCTCTGACTTTGGAGTCAAAGTCATAGTCCAGTTATGCCACTTACTGTCTGACCTTGGACAGATTAGTTTCTCTGAGAGTCAGTGTTCTCATCTGAAAATTAGAGATTATAGTACTTATCTTAATGGGTTGTTGTAAGTCCTAAATGAATTCTATGTGAAAGCCTTACAAGTGCCTGGTACTTGGTAAGCATTATAACATCGTTGTAATTGCTGCTAATGTTATTCTTCGTAAAGAGGGCACTGAGAACGTTGCACCCTTGTGACTTTGGAAATTTACACTGGTGGCAGGCAGTTTGAGGTACTGTGTTTTTTTTTTTCCTTTTGTAAAGTGTTCTAAACATCTTCATGTCCTTTCCCCTCTGAGTTCCATGTTTTCAGACCCCGTGCTGAACTGGCGGTGGGCCCTGTCTTGTGTGGCTCAGCTTCACCATGTCCTGGGGGCACTGTTTTCAATCCTGGGTCACAGTGGCTGCTGTGACAGCCTGTCGTGAGAGAATTATTTAAACCTAAGACACATACTTCATGGACTCAGTTTTCCCTCCATCTCCACATTGGTTTCAATGAGAGAATAGCTTTTGGTGAGTTTCTGAATTACGTTAGCTGTTCATATTGTTGAGGCATCTTTTCTTGGGTGTTCATATTGTTGAGGACCAACACTACTGCCATTTCTTCCTGAAGACACAGTTTTCCTCAGTTTTTGAATGCTCCTGGTCCCAAGTTAATGATTCTGTCCCTTTTCCCTGCAGTTTGTAGGATTTGCCTCTACTGTACTCTTGCTCCTTTTAGGGAAGTTTCCTTCTCTGACAGGCTCAGGGCTGCAATGTTTGCTGCAGTGGAGGTTTTTTTGTTTTGTTTTTACTTTCTCTTTGCTTTCTGATCCACACTTGTGTTTTTCTAACATCTTCTCTAGATATTTTTCTTGCCTGGTCTCTCATAGTGAGAGATATAAAGTCGATAACTTCAACTTTGTCAATAACGTCCTTTGTTCAAACCAGTCTTACCCATTTTCACCTCCCCGAGTTAAATAATCATACCCAGGATGTATTTTCCCACCATCTAGCATCTAATTTGATCTGGACTCGGATCTATTATTGTTTCTGCCTGGATCCCTGTAATATAATTCATCTCACCATTACCTTTTCTTAAACTTAGTCCCATTTATTTTTGGAATTCACTAAATGCTTTATCTTTTTTAGTATTTTATGCAAATCTTCCTACTATCTCTTCTCCAATTTGTTCAGATTTTATGTGAATTTTGTATAATCATCTTACCCTCAAAAGATATTATCCAATTGATCTTATTTATCCGTAACAAAAATGCCACCTCTTGACAGTATTTGGGATTCTGGCTCCTCTGGGGGATTATTCTGAATTTGTTCTCCAAGATCTTATTTTTATTCCTATTAGGTTTCCCTGGGTCCCAGTTACTGTTTCTGATTTTATAAACATTAGAACATCATCTCTCTTTGTAAGAACCTCTTTAAGAGCACTTAGAGTTGGGTGTGTCTCCTGCATCCTTATATCTGCTCCTCCAGACCTCAGTTTCCATTTTTCATATATGTCAGGTGTGTGTGCCAAGATCCAATACTGTCTTTTTTTCTAAGGCGATCTCTCTCTTCCCCCAACTAAATAAGCCCGTCTTTTGTTTCCAAGCATACACTGCTGTATTCTTATCATAATATTGAAGGATATTTTATTTTATTCTTTAAACCTTTTAAAAATTATAGTTGACTTATATTCGGTGAGTTTTAGGTGTACAACAGTTATTCAATACTGTATCTACATACCTCAGGAAGTGATTACTGCCATAAATCTAGTAACCACCATCATCATATTATTACAATACTAGAGGCCTGATGCATGAAGATTCATGCAAGAATAGGCCTTCCTTCCCCTGGCTGCCGGCAATGGCTTTCCCTCCAGCACCCACCTTCTACCTTCACTCCGGCTGAAGTTGCCTACGCTCTGGCCCTGCTGCCCTCCTGCATGCCCCTCCCCCTCCCCCCATAGCAGGCATCCCACCCACCCTGGCAACTCCATGCCCGCACATGCACACTGCCCAGAGGCCCAGAGTGGCTGGGGCAGGGCAGAATGCCTGCGCTGTCACCATGGCAACGACTCAAGCATCCCGACCACTGCCATCTTTGTCATGTCAATTTGCATATTTCCACTTTATTGGCTGTGGATGCCGACATCTTTGTCACAAAGTGATGGTCAATTTGCATATTCCATCTTTATTAGATGGGACTATTGAATATGTTCCCTACACTGTACATTCTCCCCGTGGATTATGAATTTTATAACTGGAAGTGTGAACCTCTTATTCCCCTTCATCTTTTTCATCCATGTCCCTTCCTCCCACCGCAACCATCGGTTTGTTCTTTGTATCTGTGTGTCTGTAAGATTGAAACAAAGTTTTAAACCACTTTACTTTATTCTTGATTCCTTTATCAAATCTTATTCCGAGGTTTGTTATACTTCCATCAAAATTTTCTCTATGCCAAAACTGGTTTGGTTCAGTGGATAGAGCATCGGCCTGGGGACTGAGGGGTCCCGGGTTCAATTCCAGTCAAGGGCATGTAGATTGGTTGCAGGCACATCCCCAGTGGAGGGCGTGCAAGGAGGTGGCTGATCGATGTCTCTCTCTCATCGATGTTTCTGGCTTTCTATCCCTTTCCCTTCTTCTCTGTGAAAAACCAATAAAATATATTAAAAATATATTAAAAAAAATTTTCTCTAATTTAACTGAAGAAGACAGAGTATTCTTTTTATAATAAATCTGCCAACTTTTTGTGGGTAAAGCTGAAGTGTGGGTTTCTGAAATTTAGAACAATGGTCAAAATTTATGTGATAAATAAGTTTAGAGCCAACTTGGGTTGGTCTACACTTTAAATGCTGTAGACAGATTCTGTGAAATAAGGTTAGCTCATCCATAGTTTCTTTTTGGCCCAGGATGCAGTTTGAAGTAACACAATGAAGACTAGAAACTGAGGCAGGGCACCTCGTGCTGCCTATTGGCCTGGTATTGGCAATTTAAAGACAGAACCGCATTGCGGCACATGCGGAACTCAGCTGCCATCACACTTGGCCTGCAGATGGGGCTACAAAGTGAAAAATCAGCAGATGTTGCACCTTCCAATGCCTAAAATGATCTAATCTCAATCTCATACCTACCCTCAGTTCATGTGTTGTTTAAGAGTAAGCTGTAGCAGCCTTCCCAGTAAGGCAAGCATGATTGAACAGCTAGAGGTGCTAGGGCTTCCACTCTTCAATATGCTAAAGCCATCATCCACTCCTCCCTGGCTGGCATTTTCTGAAGGCCAAAGCTATTGGAAAACAATTCCAGCTGCATTTAGTTGCTTATGACCCATCATGCTTAAAATTCTACATAGCCCCTTGACTATTACAAAATTTCTGGCCAATCTTGCTATTTTCTGTGTACGACCCTTTGGCAAGAAAAACAAAAAAACAATGATAAAACTGTACATTTACCTGCATAATCCCATGTAAACTGCCATATACCACCAAGGTTAAAAAGCAAACAAATATAAAACTCGCAGGTTCTTGCCTTGTTTTGCTTGTTTGGGTTATTAAGTGACATATTTCTCTGGCACTTCTAAATGGAAACATTTAAAAACAAGGTCTCATACATTTTATGGGACTTACCCAGGAGGTTTGCAGTCCCTGGATGTTTTCCTCGTCTGTTGCAGATAGCACCCATTTACCTAGGAAGAGGGACACGGGTTTAGCAGGACCTTGCTGGAGGACAATAGGTGTTAGCCACAATCAATTGGGACCTGCTTCCCACTGGAAGAAATAACAGTTATATGCTGGTATTGGAGATCTCAAGACCCATGTAGGGAATTTTCCCAAGAGTTTCTCTCCATGCTCATTAAATATTCCTTTAATATGTAAATTACCCCATGTTGGGTCCCAGTGATTACTGTTTATTTTTCTAAGGGTTCACAAACCATTCATTTTATAATCTGTTCTAGAACTTTGCAGGGAAGATCAAACTTATGGATAAATACATTCTTTAAAATTAAGTGTTTTACCTCCCTTGGGTCCCTTTCCCATATACTTTTATTCCTCAAATTTTGTGAAATGTAAAAATGTATATCTCTTGCTGAAGAAGGATGCCAAGTGCTTGTGGTTATTAATCAGCCCTTAAATCTCTCTAGGACGAATTGCTATATACAAAGGCAGCCAGTTAAGAGCACTTTTGTGTAGAAAAGATGCTGTTCAGAGGTCTTCAGACCTTCCTTGAGACTGTACGCCCTCTGACCTTGCCTTGATTTCGGGCTTCCTTAGACATGGACTTCAGTGTCTCTTGGTGATTTCCAGGCATAAGACTTGATGTACACTTGTTGCTTGGGCAGAAACAGAAAATGCAGAGTAATCAGTGATTTACATTTCTATTATTTGATCTTTAGAGAATATTAAGACTTTTGTGAAGGATTGATTTTGAAAGATTTTTTTTAGTGGTAGTTAGAGAATCCACTATAATTGGATCACTGTCATCTTTTATTAAATATGTGAGTGCAGAATTGTGTGATATGAACATTCAAGTCTAATCTGCTCATAAATGCTTTAATATCTGTTAGAAATTCCCTTTTGAAGTCTTTAAAACATAGTCTTGTATTCACGAAGCTATGCCTATAACTCTTAGGTTTTGTTGGGTTAAACTTGTTTCAGGATTTATGTAATTAAAAAAAAATCAAATTGTTGCTCTTTTCCTCTTCTCCTTGAGTTTGTCTTATTACTTTCTGGTTTTTATATTTCTTATTTCTTACTCTTGAACTCTAATATCAAAAATTTTACTCTGATTCTAATGGCTTCTCTCTGGCTCTAGAAGTTAATTGTAAAAATCATTAAAATAAGCATAATTGCCAGTGAAAACAAATAACCTCAATGTTACTACCTGTTAATAAACATTATTTTTTTAAAAAGTTCTCCACGTAAAAGAACATGATTCAGCAGAGATTGAATTTCTTCATCCTAAGAGTTTTTAGAAGAAAGATGGAATCATAGACAACAATATATAAAATACTAATTATAGAAGATTCTTCTTTGGAGAAACTAACATGGAGAAATAAATGTCAAAGGGAACTCTCAATTTTAATTGCTGAAACTACTAAGACTTTTTTAGTTTATTACATTTAAAATATACATTTTATTATATATATGTATATTTTATATCCTACATAAAATGTTTAGATGTAAGTAATCTGTTTCCTTAACATTTGCATTCAAGGAGACAAAAACAGTTTTATAAACCACATTATCCATCTCCTAAGTCTCTCTTGGAGGGAGGCGGTATGGCAGGGAGTAGAGAGGGAAAGAAAGAAAAGAGAAAGAAGGGATCTAGCTATATATTTTTTATTTTTTAGATTGGTATTAGTTGTGACTTTACAACATAATTGTACAATTTTGAGACATTTTACAATTAGATTGCTTTGGAATATTACTTACTAGTACATGTGTAAGTGCTATGTATATTTGATTTTGTTCCTGTTTTACTATGTTTTCTATTACATTATTTTCTACTGGGTCAAAAGTTAATTGGTGTCTCAGTTAACACACTTTGGGTTAAGATTTTCTGGATGGTAATTAAAATTATAATGCAAAAATATCATTTATTACAGCAAGCAATTATAAAAATGACATTTCTAAAGGTCTTTACTTCTAATTTTTGTTGATTTTATTTATTAAGTTTTATGCATTGTACTTTCCAAAACTAACTCTAAGATACTTCACATTTCTTTAAAATTTTTCAAAGGTCAGTAATATGTATCCAATTATTATGTATTGGTATAGACCATAGACACATAAAAACAGATTAGATGCAGTAAATTCTGAACATTCCTTAAGCAACCTTAAGGTTGTACATATACCAATTTATTTTTTTTTACATTCTTACTACATTTCAAATATTTTAAATGCCCAAGAAATTGAGTTCACAAAATACTTGTATTTTCAAAGGCACAAACACACTATTATTTCCCTTGAGGGGAAAGGCAAGACTTAGACAATAGAACCCTAGCTCATTTCTATTTGTATAAATCAAGTTATTTAAATAAATGAATTGTGTATGCTGACCTGTTCCACCAATGTGCTACTGGGGGTGTCTGAAAAAAAGATGTGCATGGTGGTGGAAGTAGAAAGAGGCATAAAGCGTATTGGAAAACTACCAAATGTCCCCTGCAAATGGGCCCTATTCAGAATCAGTAAGCGTATGATGAGTGAAGTGGTT